>PVIR01003205.1:0-91897 GCA_004026965.1 Petromus typicus
TTGCACTCCATAATGGGGATTTGTACCAGTATAAGACACAACTTAATTCTCATTTTTTCCCATAGCCCTACCCACCCTACCACCCCCCCCATATACATAAAATTTGTTTCCTTACTTTTTTGTTACAATCTCAACATTGTCCCCTTTCACCTTATTTTACATTGAGCATTTTCTATTTCACAATATATAACATACAATGATACTTACATTGTTTTAATCCACTGGAACAACCGTAAGAAGCAACTACAGATACTCTCCAACACTTGGCTATTTTCCTTCTCAGCAAATCGGAGCTCAGGTGCAGAGGTGCACTTCCCTTTAGGGTCAGCAGTCACAAATGTGATAAAAGAAGTGTGGAAGGATGTTCGACATCAGTGTGTGTTTGGTAAAATGGGAGGAAACTGCTCTACCTCTGGCTTCTAAATATGCTATTTTTTGTTCTTTTAATAATAGCAGAAACTCAGCAGGCTAACATAAGACCAGTATTGATCTTGCTTGTGGGGACAGAAAAATTTCTGCTTAGAACCCCTTCCAACAATCTGCATTTTCCAGGGACTTTCCTAGATTTCTGATTCACTTGTTCCTGCGTTCGTCTGACCCTCATGTGGGGCGGCCCCATCTAGAGCTATTTTGCATCTTAGTAATAGCCCAGAACTCATTTTATACCGGTATATTTCACTTCTAGAAAGCTCATAAAAAGCACATGACTTAGAAAAGAGATTAAACTAGAAGTGCCATGACAAAATAATAACAATAAATATGAAATAATGGTATGCAAATAAATCAATCTAATTGGAAGAACAAAATCAGGGAAATTAATAACATAATTTAAATCGCACTTAAAACTATTTGGGAGCATCTGCAAACAAAATAAAAGGTCAGTAGGATCAGTAACATTTCATAGCATAATAATATTTAAGTAGAAAATAAAATGAATATGGAACAAATATTTATAGAAAATATGGAAGAATTATATAAAATTCAAAATAGAGCTTTCAATATATGACATAATGGTCAAAATAAAAACTGGTGTATGTTTTCTGTAAAAAAAAAAAAAACTATAAAGTTTATAAGTCACCACAGTGCAAGCCTAATACAGACAGAACTGCCAAATATAACTAGGAAAGAAGACAATCAGGCTTTGTAAATATAGGAATGAATATGAAAAGACAATGCTTAGTCTAAACAGTATAAAGTAACTTTCAAAAATGAATGATGTGCAAAGTAATATAAATTAATATGAAATTATAGTAATATTACTTTCATCTATTATACTGTTAAAGAAGTTTTGTAATAACCATTTTGAGCAATATTTGCCGCATACTCATTTTTCAGACTTCTGATGGGTTTCTATATATGAGAAAGCAATAGAAAGGAAGCTATGATTGATTTCTCTTTGTATTTTGAATGTTCAAATCATTTCATAATGTAGCAAAGCTTGATTCATACTTAAATGATGAATACATTCTGCTGGAAATTGTGCCACAGCTAGATTGAAGAAACAGTGAGGGCAGATTGTGAGTTTCTGTAACATTAAGCATAAGATTATAAAAATATCTGTCTGAATAGTGTTCAATCTTAGAATGCTTACTATACCTTACTTAAGTAAAAACTATGGTGATATATCTTCATAAAACTACTGTCAGTTAAGTCTCAAAAATGTAAGTAAACAAAGGCATTCTAGAACTTTATGGCTAATCAAGACCACTCTAGCTATCCTTTTGTTTTTGAGAACTATTACATCAAATTATCTCACTGTTTTATATATATATATTTATTTATGTATATATATATACATATATATATGATTGTTCATAATTTTGACTTAAAGAGATTTTACTATATTTGATGTGTATTTTTAAATAGCAATACATTCTCAAAACTGTATAGAATATTCATATCCATCAACAAAGCACACTATTAATAAGCTCAAGTAACATACTATTTACAAATTTTTTGACAATTCAAATTATTTAGTTGAGAAAATATTTCCATATCATTGCTTAATTTCGAGTAATTTATTCTAATAAACTAGAACTGAACTTGATAAGTGTTTACAAATTTTGTATCTTACCACGTCTGTGTAACAAAATTTCAGTCAATACTACTGCACATTAATATATACAATTAAATTTTGTTGAGGCAAAATTTTGTAGACAGGTATATAAATACACTTAAGTAAAAACTGACATTCTTGTCCTTACAAGTAGATATAATTCAACAATTATTAAAAATAAAAGCAATAAAATTTTCAAATGTTTTTTTGGGGGGATATATTATGATTAGAATTAACATATAACAGATTTATGAGAAGTACAGATTGCAAATTTGTATTATTTTAAAAGACTTACAAAAATATCTTTCCAATGTAAATTACAACTTTGCTTAAATTATGAAACAAATACATAATGCATATATCCAATGTACAATAAAATATTGGCTAATTCCACATATTCATAGGTAATTACAAATAAATTGAAGGAATAACAGATTATACCTCCATTTCTTTCATTTTTTTTCTCTCACATTCATTGAAAGTGAAAATAGTCATAGTGACATAAGGGCATTTGTTGATATATATTTTTCATTGAAAATATAAATAAAATATATAAATTGTTTATAAATATTAAAATAAGTAGAAAAGAAAATGGATGACTGAGTGTGCTCTTTTAACACATATCCTCTTGATAGGTAAACATCTGTATTAAATGCAAAGCACTCCTGTCATTGATATGCTTACCACTTTCTCCTAAATGACCTTGAAGCTTAATAAAATTCACATGAAAGTATTTACTGTGTGTGTTTAAAGAATGCAGTTAAAAAAGATTCAGATAGCTTCATAAAACTGCATTTCATTTTACTTTTAAAAATGCTCTGTTCTCTCTCTTGAGCAAGTAAACTGCTTCAATTCAAAGCAGTTTACAAGCAACTTTCATGGTCTTTGTTGTTACCTGGCAGTGTCCGCTAGATTGACAAGTGGTGCCATGGACTTTGAGGAAAATTTCTAAGGATGTTAAGAGCATGAACTTCATTCTTTTAAAATACTTTCTTAAATACAAGCTTCAAAACACAGTTGGGCATTGATCCAATCATTCAAGAAAGAAGACTTCTGTTTGTCAATGGAAAACACTAGAAAAAGAAAATGTACATTAATCTAGTTTACTGTGTCCATCTGATAGAAGTAGAGATGCAGGGCTGTAGAACAATGAGAAATGTGTGTGCTGTGTCTGTTCTGCAGATAAATCTACATACAGTCACTGGTGTTTAGATAAAAGGAAGTTTTAGATGCCATACTCTGAGATTTAGAAAATTTAAATAACATCTATTATATCTATTAGTACCACAAACTTTGTAGGAGCTTTCAGAAAAACAGATTTCCTGATTTCCCTATATAATATGAAAACATGATTTCTCTGGGTTAGTAAAAGCTTTAGGCAAAGAAGTGTACACAAAACACATTTTCTTTGGTTTTATCAGCTGATAGACTCCCCCTGGAGTAATTCTCCTGTTGCAGCATTTCCAGTTTTGATTCCCATAGAGAAACTGACCATTTTCTATTTAACAAGAATAATTAAATTTATACAGAAGGAAAATTCCCAAGTATTCACTGAATTTGTTTATTTCTTCTCTCCTGGAAATTAAAAATAAAGAGCTTAAATTAAAAAGTACCATTTATAACACAAAGCTGAATGTTTCTTCGTTGACTTATCTACTTGTTCTAAAGAGGTCTTTGACCCATGGGACAACTTGTATTGAAATACAAACCACAGAAAATGCAGAACAAATTGGTTTATTAGCAATATTGAAGCCAGAAGTTATGAAAAAGCACAACAGTGATACTAACCTGTTTACACTTAAAATTTTGAGTTTGCTCATCATAGGTCTTTAATCATTTTTATTTCAAAAAATTTCTAAAATCATTTCATGATGTCAAAGTTACAGACATTTAGAAAGTAAATCAGATTATGGTGACAGAGTAAAAGAGCACTAATGAAATATGAGAAAATGTTTATAAATTATATATACATAAAAGTTAATATTGAGACATACCAAATATTCTCACATCTTAACACTATTAATAAATACAAAACTCAAGTAATTAAATTTAAAAATGGCTGAAGGACTTTAGTAGATACCTTTCTGAAGAAGATAACTCACCAAGCACATGAAAAGATGTTCAAAATTGGGGTTCAAACTTGGGTCCTTGTGCTTCTAAGGTAGGTGCAGTACTACTTGAGCTAAATCCTTGGCCCTAAAATCACTAATCAAGTAGCAATGCAAGTTAAAACCATAATGAGATACCACTTTATATCTATTTGGATGGCCATTAAAATACAGAAAATAATTAATGTGAACAAATTAGAATTCTTATGTGCTGCTCTTGAAAATGTAAAATGGTACATCTTCTATAGAAAATAACAGTGTTTCCTTAAAAATTAAACAGAAATACCACATCATTCTACTCTGGGTATATGGCAAGACTTCTGAAAACAAAGACTAGACATTTGTACACTTCTATTCATAGCAACATCACTCACAATAGCAAAACCTTGAGAACGAGTCATTGTTCTATCAGTGGGTAAATGAACAAACAAAACACATAATGCAGTAATAAGGAATATTAGTCAATCTTACAAAGGACAGAAATTCTGAGAATATGTTAAAACATGATTGAGCCTTGAAGACCTTACAGCCCGTGAAATTGGCCATTTGTAGGATGATATAACACTTAAATGAACCTCCTAAAGTAATTGCATTTATAGTCACACTGGGAAGGTGAGGAGTAGCAGCAAGGGCAAGAGCAGAAAAGGAAAGTATTCAGTAGATTCAGAACTTTGGGAAAATGGACAACAGATAGGCAGTGTTGATAGCTTTCCAGTAGTGTGAATGCATGTAAGGCCACTAAGCTCTTCACTTGAAAATATTTAAAATATAGAAAGTATGTTGTCTATGTTTAAAAAATATTCAACCCATATAAATTATATTCCTGAAAAAAGTGCTATCTTTATCTTACCCTTGTCCTTGCCTTAGTTTCAATATATATCTTCTTTGTAAATGTTATCTTCTGAATGTGTATGTTGTGCTCAAATTCTTACACTGAAATAAAATATCCATTGCTGTGGTATTAAAATGTGGAGCCTTGAAAAGGTAATTAAGGCATGAATGCAGAGCCTTCATGAAAGGGAATGATCGCTGTAAAAAGGAGACTTGAGTGATCATCTTTGTCCCTTACATTTTATAAAGCACAGTTAAAAGATGCTGACTTTGGGAAGGGAACCATAACCAGACACTTCACCACTTGACCTGGAGCTTTCTAGACTCCAGAACAATATGAAATAAGCTTTTATGGTATCTTTGTTATAATAACCAAAACAAATCACGATAATACTCAATGAAATATATTTTGTATTTATCTGCTTGCTTTGCCGACATTCTGATTTCTTGTGTTTTGTTTTCTTTTATGATACATTAAAACACAGTTCATTTTTGGGCTGGGAATTTAGCTCAGTGGTTCCTGCACCTGTCTTGCAAGTGCAAGTATCCAGGTTCGATTCCCAGTTAACCACATAAAATACTGGGTGTGGAGACTCATGCCCAGCAGCAATCAGCAACACATACCACAATGCTGGGCATGGTGGCTCACGCCTATTATCTCAGCATTCAGGAGGCAGAGGCAGGAGGACTGCTGTGATGTGAGTTTGAGGCTGAGCGCGGGATCAGCCTGAATCACAAAGCAAGACCCTGTCCCCCAAACAAACAAACAAACAAACAAAAAAACACAGTTCACTTATAGTTAAAAATTCAAAGTAAAGCTGGGAGTAATAGGGATCCATTTGATATTCCCGGTTTTAAAAGTTTGATTTCTCACCTTGAATTCACAATTTTCATAATTATAGTTTTAATTTTTTATGACCTTCTTATTATTTTTGTAACTGGGAATTGAACTCAGGACCTTGCACTTGTTAGGTAGATGTGGTTTCCCTGAGCTCTATCCTTAGCCCTTACATTTATTTTAATAACAATTGATATCAAAAGTCATATTTGAATCTATTATCCCTAAGTAGTTTGAGGAATTTCATCTTTTCAAAAGATATTTTTTAACTACTGCAATAAATGATATTAGCTTGTTTGAGACCTTGTAACACAGGAAAATATTTTGAAATCAGTTTTATTTATTCTGAAATAAAAAACAATATCAATGCTTATATGGGACAAATAATGTTGAAACAGCATTTTGATAAATATAGTGTTCCAAATACATTTGAGGAACATCATATCAAAGATGACAATGAAAATGTTTTCACACTCTATGTATCTCTCCTTTTATGTGTAAACACTTAGAAGTTGTTTGTAAATTATATTTGAAATCTTATTCAGGATTGTAAAATGTCTTTAAGATGTAAAATAATGTTCCTAACTCTCTCAGTTGTAAAGTCAATAGTATCTCAAAAGGTAAATTACATGATTTTGTAGTGCCACATTATTTTTCACTAAGTAAGATTGTAAAATTCAGACAGCAGAGGACAAGAAGCACTTTATGGAAAAACAAGTTTCTCCTCACAGGACAGTGTTACCCAGAACTCCTTATGCTCTGAACTCATCCTTCTGCACCTGAACCTCACCTAAAGGATTCTGTATTTTGTATTGATGTATTTTGATGGTTCTTTTATTGTCCTCTCTCTCCAATTACTGCTTTCAAAAGGCACATTTCAGATTCTATCCTATTTTATCATTTACTATCACAGACTATTGGGTAACTTTTATGGACCACTCTCAAATCAGAGTTCCTATGAATATTTTTTATAATAAATGCTCTCATAATATAATGTTAATCCAATAATTAACCACTTTATATTTTTGTCTAAAGTGTATTTTGTGTTCCCTTGCCCTTTCGTGCAGTTTATATTGATATAACATCAGTTTTCTCAAAGGCATTTCCAATGTTACACTAAACACACCCCAAAAAATTTAGAACCCAGCTGCATATTTTAATTGTTGGAAAAATGAAATGCTAAATAAAGAAGTAAAAACAAAAGATTTATTTGTTTATAAAATCAGAATGCTACTATTTGAATGTTTTAAAGTAGTCTGCTACATTGTGTTAAGACTTCACAAGTAGACCTTACTATAAGGACACATTGAAAAGGGATCTTATTTACAAAGTTGTCATAACATCTCTGAGAAAAGCAAGATTTGCATAATTATGATAATAAATGAAATCAAGTCAGATAAAATTAAGTTTCTCATCACTTTTTTGCCTTATCATATCCACTGTGTTCAGCTTTGCACTGTGTTCTTCATAATCATATCCACTGTGTTCAGCTTTGCACTGTGTTCTTCATAATCATATCCACTTTATGTATTTATTTAAACTTATGTAATTTTGGTAGCTACTAGATGATCAGGCAGCTACTAGATATTCAGTAATTTTGAGTACACAATGACAATTCTTATAGAGTTTATAGTCCAGGGCTGAAGAAAATATATCCAATAAATATCTCAGATGCATAAAAGTGCAAGAGGTTTTCTACTCTTCTGGGAAAACTAATTACAGAAACAAATGGAGAAGTCTCAGGTGCAAACAAGGAAGTGTGTGTAGCCTTATGTGACTCTAGATGGAACTGGAAGGTGAATTAGAGTTAATGTAGATGGTAGGTTAGAGTTAATGTAGCAGCATGATCAGCAGTTGCACTGATATGAGGAGGAAGGATGAAACTAATGAAGTATAAACAAAGGCCAGACTGTGAGACCAGAAGAGGGAAGGAGAGATTGGTGAACAGGAGCATAGAGGATGGAAACACTGTCTCCATGGATGACAGTGTGTTCAAGGACTCACATGCTAGGTACTAAGAGCAGTTGGACTACACATAACTTTTTATTTGTCTGCACAGAGAAAAAGAGACACAGCAACTTGCCTTTCTGAAAACCTACCTTCTCCTTACTCAGGTTTCTAGAACATTAGCATTCATAATAGCTACATCAGTGCCTTTATTTTTATTTTTTCCTTCTGGTATAGGAATCAAACTCAGGACCTCACACTTGCAAGACAGTTTTGGTACCACTGAGTTAAATCCCTGGTCCCTCTTTTTCTCTTTATTGAGATACAGTTGACCTGGTCTTTCTCACAAGGTTCTGAATGTACTTACTGATATAATTAAAGATAAGAAAAAATTAAATAAAGGTGAGATTGTAGATCCATTTTACAGAAAGATGAAGTTTTGTTTTCAGTTCTTAAGGGCAATGAGCATAGATGAGTTGGATAAAGCAGATGCAACATAGTGTGCAAATATGTATCAAAGATGAGTGTATCATATTTGATGTTACATTGAAGAAACTTTATTTAACAATAATAATAAATACTGAAGAAGCTGAGAACAAAACAATTATAAAAATGAAGTATTAGACTTTTAAATAGATTCTGTAGTTGTTTTCTAGTAAGTAAATATTTCAAGATTAGATAAATGTAGTGAAAAGCACTGTTTTCTAACGGAGGGAAAATAATTTTATATCTGACCTCCTGTTTCCACTTTTATAACCAAAAATGTTACATGTTGTTACAAGTCAAGTAATATGTTGATAACATGTATATAGTACACACACACACACACACACACACACACACACACACACACGGAGAGAGAAAGAGGTGACTACTTGCCAAATAGGGATTCTTGATAAAAGGATAATAATTCAGAATCATTTCTAAAAATTTGGCTAAATGTATTTACATCAAATATTATTGTCCATGTAAATGAAGGAGAAGTGAATTTTTTACATATGAGAGTGAAGATTATCAGTCTAATTTCATGCTCTTGTTTGATAGATTTCTGTTAGGTATACACAACTTCACTGTCTAAGAAAATGTCATGCAACTCAGTCTTAAACAGTGTTTTCTAAAGCTGGTTGATGTTCTTAACAGAAATGAAGAGCTTCTACTACCTTTCTTTCTCTCCGTGTTTCCTACTCTTTCTTAACAAGGTATGTCTACCCCACACTAACTTCCTTCCACATTTGACAGAGTTTTCATTTCCCTACATTTTCTTTTGCCTATATATTCTGTCCATTTCCTTTGCCTAACACAAAAATATTTCATATTTTAAATAACTGTAACTAATTTAAAACAGCTATACATTTTGCACAATATATAAAGAGTGAATTATTTTTATTTTCAAAAATGAATTACAATCTTAAATTATTGTTTAATATCATATTTACTCTTATTTTCCGTTTGTCTTATTTTTTCCAAATTGTCTTATTTTTAACAAATATAAAGGTAACTCAATCCCTTTATATATATTTTAATGTAATTCATCTACACATATTTTTGAATTTATATGAATCAAGCCTTAGGTTCTGGGTAAAAATACAAAAACCAAACACAATCATTAAAACACATAATGCGTACAGATAATGGAAATTTCAAAACTTTTAGCTCTATGTGATTTTTGTTTTAATTCCTGTTTCAATCCTTTCCCCGTGTAATATCTTGGACTGTGATGTTTGGTGCTTATGGAGTCAATATCATTCTTAGCACTGAATCTACTTTTTCATGGTAGAACCGAATATAGTCAGTACAATGTACACTGTAGTCTGTTGGGAATCTTTGGAAATAAAGTTTAGAAGCTCGGTAAGTGTACGAAAATGGACGGTAGAGGACAAGGTGAGGGTTGACACTACAACCAAGATTCTGGAACAAAAGCCATTTCAGATGTTCAGGATATGGAGATTATCTACCCTGATTTGGTGTTCTACCTCCCTTCTCTCTTTCCCTCCCTCCCCTCCGTTCACTCCCCCCCCCTTTTCATCCGTATCTCCCTAGGAGGTTTGATAAAAAGTCAAAATGTCAAGGTCAGATAGAGGTCATCCCACACCATCCAGTGTGAGGATCCTGCTATATCAGAAGGGAGGCAATGTGGGAAACTATGCCTCCGAAATCTAGCCTTAAAATTGAAGGCAATCCTTACAGATTTATGAGGAAAGAACTTATTACTTCGTTGATGAAGATGTCATTATAACTGGCAAACCTTCAGGTCCATCCTCAGCGGATCAGTCAACTTCCTGCCTTTGGGTAGCATCTCTGAAATCTTCCGTTGAGGAAAAGGGTCTAAATCCAACCCTGAGCGGCCCCTTTTGTCGTTGTGCAAGGGAGGTGCCAGAGGTCCACACGTGGACATTTCCCTTTGAAGACAGCAAACGTACGTGACCCTGAAGCAAGAGAACTCCTACAGCGTGCAGAAAGAATAAACAGTGTTTTTTTAACCCCTGCTTTCTCCTGTTTCGGATCGCACCTGTTCCTCGTCTCACCTCTGGGGGGCTTACTCCGAATGTCAGTGCGAATGTGAGGCACCAAAGGGAAATAGCAGCTCTTCCAGGAATACGTGTACACTTGGCAGGGAACTGAAAACACTAAGGAATGAATATCTCAGGGACATATTTCAGAGGTTATCCTGGGTAGCCTTGCACGGAAAAGAAAGTAAATATATAGTTCTTACAGTACACATTTGCTCATCCTGTAAGGGATCATAGTAAACATTATATTTCAGTTTCTATACCCAGAATCTTTCCAAAATTAAGCCAAGGGTTTCAGGGCGCTACAGGACAAAATGCTGAAGAAAGGAACCCTAATTCCAAATCCAAGAGGTGGAAATTGAACCCAGCCTTTGAGATTATGCTTTTTAAAGGATTTTATTATCAAGATCCATTCTGCAATTACTTCCTCTGAATCCTCCCCCACCTTCCGACATTGAGATCAGGAATCTAAAAAATAAGCAAATCCCTGAAATAAAAAAGAGCAGAAACCAAACCAATACAAATTTTATAAATAAATAAAGAGCCACACGGTTTACCTAACGGGAAGCCTGCAAAGGGTTTGCGCTGGCAAAGCCGCCCGGCTGAGCACTGGCGGAGGAGGATTTCCAGGAACCAGAACCGGGCTCCTCCAGCGCAGCTCGCAGGTACACGGAGCGCGGCCAGGCTGTCGGTTCCACGCGGGTCTAGACCGGGCGGTACGGGACTGAGCGGCGGAGGCGGCGGCCGGTTGCCCCTGGGGAGCCTGGTCTAGGGACCGAGACAGCAGCGACGCTGTGTCCCCAGAGTCCGGACTGCACCCGCGGCTGCGGGCGGGTGGGGGCGAAGAGCTGAGCGCGGGGCCCTGAAACCCATCGGAACCCGCTGGGCGCGCTCGGGTCCCGGCTGGCGGGGCCCGGGCGCCGGAGGGAGAGGCGCGCGGTCCCGGGCGGCGGGCGGTCCCGGGCTGTCCGCGCTCTCCGCTCCCGCTGCCCGCTCCGCCCCCCGCGCCCCGCCCCGCGCCCCGCGTCCTCGCAGCCCGAGCGGCGGCCTCGCAGCGCTGGGAGGAGGCGGAGGCGGCGGCGGGGCGGGGACGAGCCGTGAAATAAATAAATAACACGGGCCTCGGCGCCAATAAGAGCGGAGCCGCGGCCGGAGCGCCGGGCCGAGCCGGGAAGTTGCACCGAACGCGCTGTTCTCCGGGCGGACGAGCCCCGAGCCGGGCCGAGGCCGGCGCTGCCCGAGTCCGCTCGCCGCACCGGGACCCGCGGAGCCAGAGCGCGACCGCGGACAGGTACGTGACCCCCGCGCCTCCGGGGCCGGTGCCGCCCGCAAACTTCGGCCCGCCGCGCCCTGCCCGCGTGCATCGGGTGCCCGTGTGCCCAGTGCCCCCGTGCCGGGCCCCGAGTACCAGGCGGCAGGCGCGCGGTTCCGCGGCTGGAGTGTCCCACGTTCCCCGGGGCCGCCCTTCGCCCTTCGCGGTGTCGCGGACCCGCGCTGTCCCCGGCCCTTCTGCGCCGCAGGACGCACAAGTTCGCGGAAAAGGTGCCCGCGAGGCGGGGAAGTTCGCAGCCCGGACTCCCGAGAGGCGCGGTCACCCTTTCTTCCCAGCAGCAGCCGAGGTGGCCGCTGTGACAGCGGCACGTCGTCCCGTCTGTGCCTGGAGGAGGACGAGGAAAGTGAGGCCGCCGCGGCGGGAGCGCGACTTGGGCGTCCGCGAAGGTGCCACGGGGAGAGCGGGCTCCGGGGCGGACGGGCGCCGGGTGAACCCTGCTCAGAGCCGCGCCTCCCTCCGCGCTCTCGGACGGGCACGCCGCAGTTTGGCTGTAAAACTTTATTATTATTAATATTATTTTTAACTTGAGCATGACATTTTCATTCCTCGATTATGTGAACCACTACAGGGCTTCGCAGGTAAAGGTCACTTCTGTGCGTTCAGGAGCGCAGCCTGCAGTGGCCCCCATTTCTTGTGATGTGTCGCCTGCTGTGAAATGAATCCTTCCTGCTGGTTATGGGCATTTTTTTGCTTTCTTCTTTCCTTCCTTCCTTCCTCCTTCCTTCTTTTCTTTCTTCCTTTCTCTCTTTCTTTTTTCCTCCTTCTTCTTCTTTGAAGAAGTAGGCGCTCTTAGTGAAACAAAAACGTAAAAGTCATTATAAGTTTTGCAGCTACCACGCTTGCGTCTCTGAAGCCACCTGCTGAATTAGTCCCGTTACCACTTGGTGCCGAGCTGAAAGCGCATCCAGCAGATGGAGCCGTGGAAAACTCCGCTAGAGCCGATTCGGCACTCCTCTCTCCCTGTTAAACGTGCTGATGTCAAAACTGCACGCGGAGCTTACTTTAGTAGAGACGTTGGATTTTTGTTACCTTTGAAAAAAAATTAATTGCAAGTGAACTATGACTGAAATTTGTTTTGTAGAAATTTCAGTGCTTTCGTTTTTTTTTTTTTTCTTCTTTGAAACACTGAAAAAAGTTTTTTTCTACAAATTAGAGTATGATTTTATTCACGTCACAAATGGACGCTGGTCTCCTGAGCACACCACGTGGAAGGCTTGTGTTCTTGTGAAAATATGAAGCCTAATTGGTGTGTATTGTTTAAATAACTGTATAAACTTGTATTAGAAGTAAATATTATTATTTGAATATTGCTTAGTAGTTTGATTATTTTACAAATTTTGTAAATAGGCAGGTGTACTTATTTTTTAAGATACTTGAGAAAAGTTAGTAAAACTTTTCAGTGATTTTGGAGAGCTTATATTCTTCCTTTCCAAGAATTACATGAAATTGAGAACCAGAGAATCCATGAATCATATCTTCAAGTATAAAAGCCGAACCACAACCGCTGCAAAACTACCTTATTGTAGTTGTATGTGAACCATCATGGAAACAATAATCACTCTAAGACACAATTTTCCATCATGCCTAAATTAAAAAACTTTACTAGTAGTCACTGCTCAGACTAACATTAAAGTTTATATAGAATAATGAGTTGCCCATTCTGTTGACCAGACAGAGAAGACTTGAGCAATTCAAGTGGCCTGTTGCAGTTTCAAGAAAGAGCTGTTCTTGATACTGGCCTCGTCATTTTTGGTATTTTCCTTCTTCGTGTTCTGCTGTACATTTTACTATGGTGTAGAAGTGTGCTTGTCTAGAAAGCCCAAGTAGCTCTTATTTTGATATCAGTATTTAGTAATTAAAAAGTTACAATTATATAGCAAACAGCTTAAGGAATGGAAGAGACAGATAAGCTACCTTTGAAAATGCCATACCGCTAATCATTTGCAGTAAGCGTCATTCCATCAAGTGAACACATTTTTGACATCTATGTGAATTTTTAATATCAAGAGATATCATCTGAAGACTTATTTGTGGCTGCTAAAAACTATATCCCCTCTTACTCATATTGTATTCAGGATAGCTTAGAGTTCAGTCACAAAATAACTAGCTTTCAGAAGGAACTGACTCTACTTTGACTGTTACCATACAGATTAAAAGGTGACAGACTTTTCTGAATTTATTCCATTCTAAAGTTAGGCGCCTTCATATTACAAAGAACAAAAGAGTTTCCATGTAATATGCTAAAAGTTTTATGTCATGAATATCAGACACTAATTTTTGGTCACCATTCCACATGCTACATTCTTTAAGTATGATTTTTACTGGCACGTTAAACATCCCCTAGTAATAGCAGTGTTAATTTAATAAAATAGGTTGTAAATGTGATGATTGTGATTATTATTTGTGGCACAAATGTTGTAAGTAAAATAAATCCATTTATAAGTTTTTTCTTGTAAATTCCATATAAGTGAAATGGTGCTACATTGATATAACCATGGATTGAACAATGGGAAATTGTAGGTGTTTGAAAACTTTAAGGAGCAATTGTTTAATATTCTACATTAACTAATGAACTTAACCCAATAAGTTGAATAGCCTAGTACAATCATGTCACACCACTGAATTAGAGCTCAAGCTTACAGGAAAAACTTCTGAATATATATATATATATATATGTGTGTGTGTGTGTGTGTGTAATCAATATGCATTTTTACTCAAGTTTTCAGAGTGGCAATGGTAGTATACTGAAGAATTTTGGAGTATAGTTTAATCATTACTTTAATTCTTATTAAAAAAAAAAACAGCTCTCAAAGTAGTTATCTGCTAGATAATGCCCTTATTTTTAACTCAAACCTTATGATCATGTTTCAGACCATGCCAAGGTTTGGGACTTGGTTTTATAAACATTCTATTACATTTTCTGCATTATTTGTATTTTCATGCTGTCACCATAGGACTTTATTCTGTCAAAACTGTATTAGGTAATGTTCTCCTAGTCTCATGCATTGTAGCTATTGAGTTAATATTAAATATGTTTCAACTGAATTAAGCTTTTAAAAAACATATAGATGGATTGATAGGATATGATGAAAGAGCAAGTTTTGTTTTTCTCCATTAATTTATCACCTAAGAGATAAAAAAGATTTGTCAGTCAGTGAAGATCAAGCAAAAGATGAAACCTTTTATCCTTTAATTTCTGTCCTGTCACCTGGTTGTTTGATTTCTCTTGTAGTGTAAAGTATAACAGAGTATGATTTTTCACTTATAATTTATAGAAAAAGCTTATATATTTAAAGCCTAATTCTTATGGGGAGAGATCTCATTACTTGTTAAGGGGAAGAAGTTTAAAGAACACAGATAAGAAATGATTATAAGAAGAAAAGAACGAGAATTGGGTTGGCTAAGTACAGCTGTAAAATGTTTCTTGGAATATGTGTCCTAGAAGAAATGATGATCTAAAGATTTATTTAAATAATATTCCCACTTTAAGTAATTGTTATGTGTTGAGTACAAATACCATTAATAACTCTTCATTTCACCCAACACTTCCTTCTATAATACTTCACAAGGATTATAGCTTAAATATTTGTATTATGCACACTTTATGAAGAATATCTTATGAAATTATATTTTATGATATATTTACACATTTTCTGCAGTGAGTACAGTTTGTTTTTATGATATTTAGGGGTAGATCTTATTTTATTGATTCTCCTAAATTATTTTTGAATCTTCAGGGCTTCAAACAGTTCCCCCTGTGGGATTTAGTTCTACCACATGGGTTTACAGAGATTTTGTCATAAAAATAGAGTTTTCTAAGCTGTCCTACTGTTCACTCCACTATCATAAAACTTATGATAAACTGTAAGCAAAATGTAGTATGTATAAGACTTAAAACCAATGGACAAAACAAAAACAGATCGGCTTTAGTAGTGATGAAAGTTGCCTTTCATATCACATAGGACGTTTATCAGAACTTATAACTCAACAAAGGTAAACAGGAATTACCATCAATTGTAATTCATCCTGTGAAAAGTGTTTAGCAGAATCAGAAATATGGATTATTAGTATCCACATCATTTGTATTTATTATTTTCAAGAAGAAATGGAGAGCGTAAAGATAAAAATCCTATGAAAGAATTCAGTGCAATAATATTAGAAGAAAACAATTATCAATTAGTTGTTATTTATTACTATATTTTATGTTTTTGATTTCTTTAAAGTCCATTGATATGCAAGATAATTGTTTTATATTCCCCATATGAATGTTTAAAAGTGTGAAGTATATGACAAATTTTTATTACTTTGTCCTTAAACTAATAGGCAAGTACAGTTCCTGTAGAAAGTTGAAGGACTGGATATAGTGTCTTAAAAGCTTAAATAGGTGTAAATTTATATATATAACCCTAAAGTATATATACTTATTGTTTTCTAAATTTTATTGTAAATGTCATGAAGACTTTAAATCCTTATGATCTGTGAATCATAAAATCTGCTGGTCTTTTGTAAGGCTTTTGCAATAGATATTGGTAATAATTATTGTCTGGCTAGTGTCTTTGATATTATTAACATTTAGAAGATTATTGTGCAGAATAACCAAAAAACTCACTGCTTCGAGTTTTGAGGATTTACTTAAGTAATGTGCATAAGCGAGTAAGATCAGAGAGCATCCATTTGCCAGCCTCAATTACCTCACGGTGAGAGCAGTAAGAAAGGACACTCTGTACCATGAGTGTTTTCTCTACATTATATAACCAATTTTCTAAATGAACCTAATTTTTACATTTTAAAAATTGGTCAGAAATACCAGTTCATTAATGGATTGCAGCAGTACTTAATTTTTGCCCAATAAGTTTGATGCATTATTCTTATATACAGCAGATTTATTCACCTTATGTCTTTTTAAAAATGTATTTCAGAGTTACAATGACATTAACACTGATCAGTTTTGTCTAGTGTTTTACTAAATAGAATGAGGACTGTTGGTTTATTTTTCAGAAATTATTTGAAAACATAAATATTTTCAAGTTTAATTTGCAATTATATATGATATGAGCAGTAGCCCGCATAAGTAAAAAGTCCATATTTCAGCATATATGAAAATTGGAAAGGATACTTCCAGTGTATGTTTTTAAATTTTGTATTATTTAATATGTATTATCAATAGAACTGATAAATGATAGTATCTTGACGAACAAATGCTCACAAGTTCAGCATTTATAGTATAAAAAAATAAACATGCTGATTTACCTATGGTCTACAAGCATTTTTCCAAAAGTGTGTTTACTATAATTTTTTTAAAAATCCATAACCTTAATAAAAACTATGTAAAGTACAAATGTCCAATGAAATGCTCAGTAAATACTGATATTAAGATCTTCTTACCTTTAATTTCTTGTCTTCAAATAAAAAATTCTAATACTGTCATTCTTTGTTTAAGGTCAAACAGGCATAAGATAATTTAAAATGTTAACAACTGTGTAATATTTGTTTTGTGATAAGAAACAATGTTTTTCTCCTTGTCACAGCATTTTTTTAAAGTTTATGTGGCAGACAATAATTTTTATGCAACATGGATTTATCTTATGAGCAGTTGAAGAATACTATCATATCTTTCATTATTAATTGTTGCATGGGATATTTATATTTAAAAATAAAAAATTTACATTTTGCCTGTGTCATACTGTGAAGTTCCTTATGCTTACCTTTCAGGATTCTTTTAAAATCAACATGATTATTTTGCTCATCCCTGTCAAGGTAAAGTTTCACAGTGTGAACACTTACTGTGATTGCAGTTGTTACCTTGATAGCATGCTCTGTTTTTTTTTTCTGATAGAAGTTCTTTTGGTTTAGATTGCGTCTCATAGTACGAAATGTCTTCTGCTGTATTAATTCTTCACTTTTCTGTGTTTTAAAAACTTGAGATATTTTAAGCTTCTTGCGGAAACTTTTATTGACAAAGATGCTTTTTTCTTGATTTCATATCGGCAACAATATTTACTGAAATGTTAAATCTCTTCTTGTTTATGATAGTCAAAGGACTCTAAGTTATTGTGAGCTTTATTTTGATTCAAAGATCAGTAAGAATGATATGGTATCAGACTTAGAGTGTGTTTTCCCCCAAATTATTCAACTGTATTGAATTTGGTACTCATAATTTCAAAGTATTATTGGTAGCTATGGGATCCAGACTGAACTTTATTGATTTTAATGCAAACATAGATCAATTATATTTATATTACATATTTTGATCTTTAAGAAATCTAATAACATTTTAACAAAATGATGTACTGCTTTAATGGTTCCCTTTAAAACAGTTAAAAATTTGAATGAAGAAGACAAAAATTGTATGACTGGTATGTACATGTAATAATAAATTTCAGCTAAATGAAATATTTGTGAGGAAATTATACAAAAACTTGACAGTACAGTATTCCTTATGAATTGTGAAAGAAAAATTATCTTAAAATAGTGAAGACATAAGAATGATGCTAATAGTGGTCTTTAGTTTTGGAGTGCCTATTATTGATTTTGGTAAGTTTTATCTCAATTACCACTAGTAATATTACAGAGGATGATTTCTAGTTATTTAAATAAAAATTGTGTACTTCAGCCAGTATTTTTGCATAATTTTGAAAATTTCAAAATTATGTTTTTAAATTTAAATTGTATCAATATATAAATGTTTAATATAGTTGTATAAAAAGGTTATGGGTACAAATGACATTAGTAAAACATGAAAATATAACTACCTTTGAGAAAAAAAATTATAAAACATCTTTGAAACAGAATTTGCCTATAAATCTATGTAATTATATTATATAAACATTGTAATCTATTTACTACTTTCTTTACTTCTCAAATGTTGAATTATGTGATTTATGAAAGTCTATTTAATGTTATAAGGATATAATAAATTTCTTTACATTTTCCCACTTCTGAACATTGGTCACTTCATTTTAATTAGTCTTTTTAAAATTCATTTTGTAACAACTTTAGAATCACATTATAGATTATGTGAAATACTTCCTCTTTCCCTAGGCTAGTTTTACAAAACCAAAGAAATTATAGAAAATTCATTTTGAAATTTGTGTAACAAATCTATGAGTAATAACATTAAGCAGAATGTTTTGGTAGTTATATAGTGATTTAAAGATTTGCCACTAATATAGTCACTTACATCTTTTTGCTGTAGCTCATCTAACCATATGTTGAGATTCCTATTTAAAAATATTTTCACTGGAAAATATCATAAGATACTCTCATTTGAAATATGAATAAAAACATTTTAGTAAATGCTGTTATTAAACAATTATTAAGTACTGTACTTGTACATAAAAGTAATGGTAAGAATCTCAAAAATCGGAACATTTGAAAAAAAAGAAAATATATACAAATAATATATGAGAAAACAATTCATACAATAAGAGCAAATCTACACAAAAAGAACAGTACCTAAAAGAATGGAATATCTTCTCAGGGTAGCAGCTTCATTCTCATAGAGTGCTCATGCTATTCACGAGACAAATGTTTCTCATGTGTTTAGAAAATCTGCAAACAGAACCAGGATCCAAAAGACCAAATTTAATATGACCCAGTTGAGCATAATCATTAGGCAAGAGTGTAGATGCCAACTTGCTGATGTTTGATGCTATAAGCTTGCATGTTCCGATTTTATGAAGAACATACTGTGTCATATATTCTAATTCAGTATTTACCAATGATCTGTCCATAATCTCTGGAATCATATCTTTTCTTTGGGAAGGAGGCTATTTGGTTGCTCCTGTAACACAAACACCTTAAGTGTTATATTTTGATCCCAAATTAGTAAATGGGCATGTTGAATCAAATATTTAATTTCCTTTTGCATATTATTAATGAATCATCATCGCTAAATATAATTAGCTCTGCACTATGGCAAGCATGTAAAGCAAAGCTGTAAAATCAAGGTCATCTACACAGTGATTCTCTGTGAGTGATCTGTCAGTGGCCTGGTGGAGAGGGCCTCATGTCACCAGTGAGAAATGATCTTTCAAAGACTCCAATGACAGTGCATGAAGCACAAGAAAACCTTGTCCTTTTGTTTATTCCTGTCTATTGTTAAAGTAACAGGAAAACAGGGAAGCTAAATTACTCAAAGGACAAAAAAAAAACGAAAAGAAAAGTTGGTAAAAATAATATCAGATAGCAAATGATATAAAAAGAAATATCTGTGACATTTATTTGAAATTTAAACTATTTACACATACAGAATCAAAACTGAAGACTAAAAATATCATCACAATAATTTAATTGTTAAATTATATATAAAGATAAATTTAGAATCCACGCATTACAATTTTTATGCATGCTCTGCTGTTCCTTCTATAGTTTATTTTTTATTCACCATGACTTTGAGATATTTATTCATCTGATCAGGACCAGTGTAGTCATTATAACTAGTGCTCAGGATTCCACTGTATTATCTGTATGATTTTTCACATTCCTTTTCTGATCTATTAAATAGTGTTTGAATACAAGATGGTATTAAAACACGATGTCCAAGTAAAAAATCTCATTCAAAATTCACAGAAGCACAAAAGATAAGTATGTGTGATAGTGTGATATGTAAATCTCTTGTACCTCTCCTATATCATTTAATTTTACATAAGCTTTGCAAAAATTAAAGTCCATATATAGTTATCGTTCTTCATATCACAATTTCTATATCACATGTTATTTCTTAAAACAGATTTATTAGTTCACTAATCTCTTATGGTTCTATATTTTACTTAACATATTCTTTTTGGAAAGTAAAGAGTTTTATTGTTTATTGTGTCTTTTTTGACATTTACCACATTTATTGAAAATAAATTCTCAATGAAATTAATACAGTTGACTATTTGGATGTGTTTGACTTTGATGGAATATAATGTAATATAATTTATAAAAATTTTCATAAATTATTAGAACCATCATACTGATGTGACTATTAAGAGAATCATTGACTGAAAAATAATTTTGATATTTTAGTATCATATATATGACACTGAAGGGTACAATAATCTTCAACTTATTTTTTCTTTAAAATTCTACATGATCTTGAGTGAATATTTAATGTCTTTACTTCTTATGTATAAACCAAGGAATTTTAATAGCGCTTACAGAATATTGTCAAACTTGTTTATCATTAAAACCCTATTGTTGATTTTATAAAACAAATAAGTATATTTAGGAGTTAAAATAAGTTTATATATTTCCATTATCAATATCAACTGACTCAATGCCAAGAGCAAAGCTGCACAGTTTGTTTCTTTTTTCTTTGGTTTTGTTATAGTAACATTTAGTAATAGAGCCAATTCCTTGAACTCAAGATCAAGGTGTTGTGCAATTCGCATTCTTTTAGTTTCCCTTGAGTGTAGAATTTCATGGATAATATAGCGTAATCTCATATGTATCTAGAATTGTTTTCTTATGACATTTCATTTTATTTTCACTATTTGTTTCTTTTTTTATACATGTACATATATTCATTCTTGCACAACCTTTTAGATTCTTGTAGTATTTTACAGGCCAATTTTCCAGTATAGTTCTAGTTTATATAACTTTAAATATATTTAAATGTGTCCATATTTTTGTTGCTTAATTTTAAAAAATGTTTTTCCAGTCACTTTAGTTTCCAGAAAAAAATATATTTTTCATATTTTGATGTTTTTTTCTAAATTAAATAAATTTTAGAAGCATTTAACTACTTATTTCTTGTATTCAAGAGTAAAATTTGTCTTTCAATATCAAATTAACTCCACATTTTTTTCAATGCTCTATCTAAACTTGATTTTTCTATGGCCAGTTTCTCAAAAATAATCTTTCTTTTTACAGCACTTTTCTTCCTCCATGTTTGTGAAAACCACTGAATTTCTCCTGAAGCAGTGCTTTTAAAATATTTTCTTGCTTTTTAAAAATATGTATTTAAATTTGTCATATGATGGTAAGTGTAGACTAGAAATTTCCAGATAAAACTGTAGCAGCAGACATAATGAGCTGTCAATCTTGGTGTAATCATTCCGCTTCTCTGCTATTCTTTTATAGAGCCAACAAGCTTTGAAAAGGTTCCAGTGTTCATGGGAGAAGTCTGAGGTAAGTCTAGCTTGGGATTTTCTGGAAGAAGTTATGTGCACAGAACTTTAATGCCTGATATTTAATCAGATTTTCTGCTTTTCCTTTTCCAGTATTTTCTGTCTTGATCTTTCTTAACTAGCGTGAACTAGTGCCTCTAGAAGAATGTAAGTTCTAATATGTCTAGGGCAGTTGTAAAGGCATCCCCTTGCGTCAACTGTTTTTTTGAGCATCACATTTTAAAATAATACAAATGGTAAGTGATTATTTTATAAATTAGATAATCTCTGCTGGAATGCCTTCTGACCGTTTTCTTCTAAGTAGTTTCATATACTTTGTTTTTTACCAGCAAAAGCTATAGAAATCAGATGGCACTATTAACATCATTTAATTCTCAACATACATGAGTTTTGAGCAATGTAATCTTTTCCTTTTTTAATAGTTCAGTCTTTTATAAGAAGTTTTATCCCTCATCGATAAGCTTCATTTTCCCTAAAGTTCATACCCACTGAACCAGCTCTCCAGTACAATGCTGGAAGACAGATCGCTTTTTCACTGTCTTCTTCTTGTTGTTGGAAGCCTGGACCCAAGATATTTGTACTGATCTACATCCTTAGCTGTTTTGTACTTTATTCTGAGACAGTGTCTTGTTAAGTTCCTAGTTGCTTAGACTAGTACTACACTTCGAGTCCTTCTGCTTTAGCCCCCCAGGTTGGTGGCCTGCCTGATGTGCGGATCTCTTGCTTGCTTACCTTAAACATGGAGGTTTCTTCCCTTACTTACACTGATTGGAGATTTATTACCCTCCTAGCATTTCATCTCAGCATTCCATCGTGGGATGATCTATATTATTGATTTTAGTAAGAATCTAGCTTAATATACTGAGAAAGAATGCAGGTTTCTCAGTGCTAGGTTTTAGGAAAAACTAGTCATAGTTTATAGAATTAAGGACTTTGGGGCAAATTAAAACATAATCTGGAGTTTGTGAGAGCTATTTTATGTGAAGTGAAAAGAATATCATAGTTTTATGGTAGGGAAAACAAAATAGTTTTTGCAGGTGTTAGAGAAACAATATAACATCAGCTAAAATAATTTGGCTTGGTAAGATAAAATAAGAAAAATTAAATGTCATATTTTGTCTCTTTTTTCTCAACACAAAACAATAATTTATGTTACAGCATTTTATGTTATGTTAAATGAAACATTCGTGTTTTTTTTTTCTTTCATTATTGATGTTAAACTTTTTTCCTCCTTCAGAATTGTTTGACCAACAATGTATCTTAGATCTTAGGCCCTTTGGTCTCTTTAGATTTATGTTGCCTCAGTGGCTGTACAAATTTATTTTAAAAAGAGTAGTACTACATTTTATTTTAAAAAGATCTTCTTTGTCCGTTCTCCTGTTGATGGGTATTTGGGCTGTTTCCAAGATGCAGCTATTACACACTGACGTGCAACAAACACAGGAACACATATGTTGCTATATGAGTCTTTTAATACTTTTGTATGCATATCTTACCTGAGGAATAGAAGGGTCAAGTGGGACCTTGAATCCTAGGTTTTTAAGGGATCTCTTCAATGGTTGCATTAGTCTATATTCCTTCCAACAGTGGAGAGGTGTTCCTTTTTCTACGCAGCCTTGCCAATATTTATTGTTGGCTAATTCTGAGATAGCAACCAGTCTTTGTGGAGTGAGTTGAAATCTCAGTGTTGTTTTCATTTGTATGTCTCAAATGATCACTGATGTTGAGCATTTTTTGATATGTTTCTTAGTTGTTTTTACTTCTCTATCTGAAAAAGTCTGTTAATTTCAGGTGCTTATTTTTGGATTGGATCTTTAAATTTTGAGGGGGGTTAATTTGTTTTCATTCTTTATATACTCCAGATAGTAGAGCTTTGTCTGCGGAAGAGCTGGTAAATTTTTTTTTCCTGTTTTATAGTTTGCATTTGTGCTTTGCTGGTGGTTTCTAGTATTACTCAGTCATTACCAATAATCAATTTGAGTCATTTATACCCAGATGATTGTACCTTTAGGACATATTCATAAGTAAACAAAATAGGTCACAGATGTGTGAATGCTGTATCATTTCTCTGATATGAGAACCTGAAGATGTAAATGAGTTGTAAAATATATAATGGGTAATGTGAAATAGGGAGAAAATGTTCAAAGGGAAAGGGAGTGGAGCTAGTAAAGAAGGAAAAGAAAGATTTTGATAGTTAAAAAATAAGAAACAAAGCTTATGTATCTAGGCATTGCAGGGAAGGCAGGGACATGGGAAAAAGTGATCATTGAGATGTGTCATGTACAGGTACAAACTCTCAAGGTTGAATCTGATAATAATGTCTGTATAAAATATACCAATCAAATCAGTTTAAATTTTTTTAAATGACATCATGTTATATCAGTCCACCAAATTTTAAAAGGAAAAGTAATTTTCTTGTAACCTAACATTTACATATTTTTCTTCAGGTGCTCACTCCAATTTCACTCTTAGTTAATTGGGAAGTTAATCACAAGAAATTCTTGATTACTTCTCTGAGAGATGTGGAAAAAACTGTAATCCTTTGAAGGAGATCAAAGTGCTGAAGAAAAGCAAGGCAGGAATAGTAGCTTTATTAGTTTGTTAGGGCAGCCATAACAAATTATATAAACTAAGTGGCTTAAAAAAATCCAAATTTTATACTCTTAGAATCCTAGATGTCAGATATCCAAAATGAAAATGCTGAGCATGTAGTCCTTTCTGAAATCTCTGAAATAGAGTCAGTCTTGTGACTGTCCTGGCTTAGCAGAGTGGCCTGGACTCTGCAGTGTCTCTTGGTGTGGACATGTGTGACTCCCTCTGCCCTCCCTGTTCACTGGCCCCGGGTATGTTTCCTCCCCTGTGCTCGCTCCTGTCATACCTTCCTGTCCTGACACTTACTACAACACAAAGCATTGGATTTAGTGTTCTTCTTAAATCCAAAATGACCTAATCTCAACAACTTTAATTTATTTTCAGTTGAAAAAAATCTTTCATTTCCAAATATGGTCACATTCTTAAGTAATTGTGTATTACAAGGAGGACACTATTCCATCTATCATGGTGGGAATGCTAAATCTTAGAAGAAGTTAAAGTGTTAAATTTGAACACATCATTGACACTGGGTAGAAGTTGACTTGACAGATGTTGTATACTATAAATCCACTGGCTGGCACAGTTGCCAATTCTCATTCTTTCTGTTTATGTTCATTTTCTCCTCTAGTCTTTTGCAACAGATAGGTGGAGATATAGATGAATAAATGAAACGATTTAAAGTTGGGGAGAACAGAATCTGCTATGCGTATTTTAAGTTAGTGAACTTTATATATCTTCTATTAGCTTAAAAAATTTACTTTTTAGAAGACATTATTGGAAACTAACATGAAACACATAACCTTTCAAATCACAACAGTATAAAAATAAGTTAAGAATGAGTTATTTCTTAGATTCCTCTTTCATGATTTAAAGAATAAAATATAAAAATTTAGTCTTATTTAACCTGTGATACACATACCAGAGATATTATTATTATTATTATTATTATTATTATTATTATTTTTAAATGTGCACATTGATTTGAAACACATTCAGTACTTTCAAATATACTTTAAAGCATTTTTGTTCTCTTGGACAAATTTTAATGAATTCAGATTGTGTATGCAAATAGAAAACTTCATATATTTTCTTCTAAAGTATTTGAGGTAGGGAAGAAATGTTTTTGACTATGCTTTAAATTCTCATAAAACCTCAAAAGAATTTCTACATCTTCTAAATACCATTTAATTTATGATGTAGTATTGAATTAGGTAATACAAAACTGCTATTAACATGAAGAACAAGTAATTAAAACTAAGGGTCAGAGTGTAGAATGCTTTATTTAGGTTATCAAAATTACAACATAAAAATTAAATAGTGGCAGGGATGGTTTTACTGTCATAATTAATAAATATCACTCAGATCAATGGTGAATTTCATAGTACAAAATATATCAAATGAAATTTGCTGAGAAGCAAGCCATAAATCTTATTTATCTTTACATATATATATATATATATATATATATATATATATATATATATATATGTAGTCTCACAGACAGACACACCTCTGACACAATTATCTATTCATTCAGCAATTTATGAAAACTTTGTAGTCACAGGATAAATCTTAATTTCAAAAAATTAAAAATTCTGTGAGAAATATCCATAAATTATGACACAAAACAGTAGTTATATACTAATGATAAAAATGCTGCATTTTGCAATCTTTGTGTATATGCCAAACTGTAATGAAAAATTTCATATTTTAAATACTTATTATATAAATAATATACAAGGAAAGTAGTTATCTGAAAAATATCTGCACACCGAAATTAAAACATTTAGAATGATCATATATATACATATATGTATGTGTATATATATACATACATATACATACATATACATATATGAATCATTGAATTGAGCAGAATAGCAGAATTCAAAAATCCAGAAATCTACTCTTAGAAATCAGTAAATACAATTAAGAGCATTTGATTGATAAGCAGTATGAAAAAAATGATGTGTAAGACTGTCTAATCTGGAAATATGGAGGTGTAAACTGCATAAAATTGATAGTATTATTGAACTAGAAATTCTCATGTGTGCTGAAAACATGCAGATATACCGCAGGAAAGATTGTTCTTTGAGCTCTCCTGAATGCACAGAACTATGCTTGGCAAATTTCATTCTTAAATTTCTGTAGTTGTCATTAAGGCTACCATCCTTTAAATGCCAGACATTAGAGAGGAAGGAAAATGTTTTCCTAATTGATTTTATAAACCAATATGACCACGGTGTTAAAATTGGAGAACTATATATGACCATTAAAAAATACAGGAAGTGACCTTAACGTTTATTTCCAATAAGACATTTTATGGTGTTCTAGAGTTATTAGGCTGAGGAATATAAAATAAAAAGAGATATAAAGATGGAAACAAACAAGAGAGCCATTGTCTCTGTGTTAATAACTGTCAGAAACATAAAGCAAATACGATATAATCATAAACCACGACCATGTAGTATACAACTTCATTCTAAAATGGATAATTGATAATACTTAGAAAACCAGAATATCATATTTTAAAATATAACAGGGAAATGTAATAATTAGCAAGTACAAAGTCCATGGAGTTTTAACTGAAGAAATAAACATCAAATACATACCATGAATTATATTTTGATAGAATGTTAGAAATATTACAATGTCTAGCTTTGGTTTTCAAAGCCTCTTAGATTCTACTGTAAAGAATAAATATAGAACATGGTTTTGGCAAGGACAGAACTCAAGATTACAGAGAGGGTTAAAGGTGTTGAGAGCTGCATAAGCTGCAGTCATTACTTGTAATAAATAGCAGTAAAACACAGATTTCTACTTTTTTTTTTTTTGAGATAGGATCTCGCTTTGTAGTTCAGGCTGGCCCTGAGCCCAGCCTCAAACTCACATCACAGTGATCCTCTTGCCTCTGCCTCCCGAGTGCTGAGATTACAGGCGTGAGCCACCACGTTCAGCACTGTGGTGTGTAGTACTGATTGCTGCTGGGCGTGAGTCTCCACGCCCAGTATTGTGTGTGGTTAACTGGGGATCGAACCCGGGTCCTTGCACTTGCAAGACAGGTGCCGGAACCACTGAGCTAAATCCCTGGCCCAGATTTCTACATTCTGACACAGCAGTGACATAGGTCATACCATTCTTTTTGTCTGTTGTTAAATACTGAAAATATTATACAAAACAAAGTGTGTGTGAGGAAGTAGACATACATCTATAGTTCATAGGAGAATCATGGTATGTAGTGTTTCTGCAGGGTCAGTTTTACAGTATTAATCCAAATATTACAACTGCATGTCCTCTTTTTTAAAAACTTAAATTTACTTTTTAAAAATTTAAATGTACTTTAAAGAGATAATCAACTAGTTGTAAAGAGACACATATTATTTTCGTATTTGTTTCTCATCAAAGATATAAAAGGAAAATAGATGCCAAGAATAAAAATTGTTTACATATATAATGTAACATTCAGTTATAGAATTCTGCACAGCCACTGGTGGACCCTGCAGATTTTTAATAACTAAAAGGAAAATCCCTGCACCGTTATTCTAAAGTATAAAGTTTTATATGAACATATATGTATAAATCCATATATGTATATGTTTTCAGAACTGCTTTAAAAGATATTCAGACCATTGGTGGCAATTGAAACCCACGCCTGTGATATTTTGGATAATTACTCATTTGTATATGCCTCCAAGTCCAGATTATCTAAAACTACTGTCCTATGATTGTCACTAAATGACCAATACCTTGCCTAATATTTTAACTGATTCTGTCAGATGATAGATTCAGAATCACGTCTCTGTGATATAAGTATGACTCATATAAGCTTTTACTAAGACTAGATGAGTGAATATTAGTTATAAATTTCGAGTCTCATTTTTATCAACCTGTTAACACTGGAGCCCTAGGACAAAAGAAAGTGAGCAGGAGTGAGATATATATATATATGACAAAAGCAAATCTTGATTTGTTTATATATATATAAACAAATATTTGATATATATCTATCAAATGTCTGTATATATATACATTTGTATATATATACATTTTGTCATATATATACATTTGTCTATGTATATACATTTATATATATATGTACAGTTTGTCATATACATATATATACATTTGTGTGTATATATATATATATATATATATATATAAAACAAAAACAAATCTTGTGTGAATATTCCTCATGATCAAGTTGCATGGTTGTTTTATATCACAGAAAATATCATGTATTAATGTTTTCACTTACATGCAGGGCTTAACATATTGGTATTTTTTGGAAGATACTTAATTCTGGCTTCTTGGTTTGTCAGACTTCTTCCAATCTGTGGGAACTCACCTTACACTCGGAATTATCTGGAGTTGTCTTTTCTGTTTAACCAGTGACAGTAATTCCATGTGTCTTGAGAAGAGACCCAGAAACAGACATGGATTACTTAGCCCAATATTTATTTATTATTATTCCTATGCCAGGAGCAGTGCCAGAACCTGAAACTCAGTAAGTACCTTTGAAAGGAAGGTGTATAAATCCATAACGGTGGTATCTACTAGTTCTGTAATGGAATCATAGCTTTTATGTGACATGCTCAAAGTAGAAGAGCAGATTAGGGCTGGAAGTGGACCAATGGAATGTGGATGATGCTAATGCATGGGAGATTCCATTCTGTGATGATGGTCTTCCACACTTATGTAGGAAGTCACTTTAAAGGGATGAACTCTACAGTTTGTGTATTACTGTTCAGGAAATATGTTTACATATGGACAAGTTCAACTGTGGCTAGGTATTGAGAAAAAGTCTGACCTTCAGGAAAAGAGGAGCTAGAATGTCATTTGGGCTTGGAGTTAATCAGAATGTAGGTCAGTAATGAATCAGGCAAGTGTCCTCCAGATACCTGCAGGTGGAAGAGGAAAGTGCATGTAGTTTGAGATTATTGGTTGATGTTAAATTTAAAGACTGAGGAAGTCTATAGAAGTGAGAAGAAACCGCCATGCAGGGCCTTGAACTTGTGGTGAATTTTACATGCTACCTGCCTAATTTGTGCTTGTGATGTTACTAGCCAGGTTGGATTAATTTGATCAGCTTTTATGAATCAGGTCTTTTTGATCTTTGAATGTATGTGATACACCCAAGTATCTTGTTTAAAATGCAGGCATCTGAGATCTATGCCCAGAATTTTGTTAAGTTGGGCCAGTGAGTCACTTACTGAAATGCTACATAGTAGACTTAGGAAAATAAAATTTGAAAAAGACTTTAAAATATATGTATTAACTCATAAGCCAAAAGCCATATCATATTAATAAACACCGATTCACTCAATATCTCATGTTGTTCCCAGGTCTCCATCTTTTGCATTAACATTCAGCTGGAGTCATATACATTAAGGAAACATTACCCCTGCTGTACTGTACATAGAAATATATATATATTTTCTGTAATCTATGTTGATGTAATGTTTTATACATTTTTAGTAAAATAAAACAAAAGGATAAATGTCATTTATAAAGGTAGAGTATACAAAATTAAGCATTCAGCAATTTTTGTAAAATTACTTACAGATATAATTTTAGGGGATCACCAATATGTCAAGACATTTAAAACTGTAGAGTATTTGAAGTGTGATCCAAATTCTGTGCCTCACTCTCTGGAGGAGAATCTGTAATTTAGAAATAAAACTGATACAATAAGGGAAATGCAATTGAACGTGCTTTGAAGCAATTTACTGTATCTCAGTTCACCATGATTTCATGCACACTGTATTTCTTTTATGGGGAAGATAAATATAAACTGTAATTTCAGAACTTTGTTCATTCCCTTGGGAATGTTTCCTGTGAATGTCTATTGATTTCTAGAATAAATCTGAAGAAAGTTATACCATTATCTGTAGCACATTAAGTTGTGATGGCTACTTTCACAGATTTGGACTTGGACAATTTCTTAAGAATCCCACCTCAGCTATTCATTTGTTTTCAAGACTCTCTGCTTTGGGAAAATAATCTCATTATAACCTCAGCCAATGACTGTAACTCATTTTCATCAAATGCTATTTTGCTGTTATGATCATAATTCCTAATTAATTTTAATTTCTCAGCTTGCAAGTGCCTTTTAAGAGTATATATGATTAACAAGATGTACAGTTAGTTAAAAGGTTGGTTAGACTTGGAAACTTCATGCAAGCTAACATTATAATAGTTTCAGAGAATGTGGGACAGCTACATTTGGCCTTTGGAGAAAGTAAAAGGATGTAATAGATTTGGAAACACTTACCTAGTATATAAATTTCAGTATTTACAATTTAAAAGTCCATTATTAGGAGATTTAACTATCACTTTTACTATTATCAGTATTTAAATGGTAAATATTGAGACATAGAGGGTGTTACTTTCAATGAATCACTGTAAGCAGCCAAAACATAATTTAAGTCTTACACTAAGATCCATTAAATTTCTAAAATGCTGTCTATATAGCACAATATGTGAAGCTTTAGAGCAAGAATATTTTTTTCATTCATAAAATTAACAAAACCTTGGAGTCTGGTTCAAAAGTTCTAAAAGGGAACTTTGAGTTTAGACCGGTATAGACAATAACATCAGCCAATAAGAGAATATTCAAAACACTCAGTGCTTACTCAGATTCTCCTGAATTGTTTAGTGAAATTCCAGGATTGGAAAAAAACAACAACAACAAGAAAAACCACCCAAAAACCCCTCTTTGTTTAGTTTATTCAGCCTACCTTTTCTAATTGGTAAATGAGAATGTAAGCTCTCAATCTAAAATGTTCAAAGGTGTTTTGGTTTTCATTGTCAGAGAGACTCAGGAAATCTGTGGCTCTGTAGCAGCAAGTTAGAGGGAATAACTCTATATTCTTTAAAACAGAAAATAAGCTTCAGGGTGAACTGATTGGACTTAATTAAGGAATCATACTAGAAAACATGTCCGTTTGTTTATTATGAAACTTATTTTACAATTTCAGTTAAGTATTGCTGAAAGCAATTCTGAACTCATGAATATTATTTTCTTATTGAAATATTGCACTTTATATGATCTCCATGGTACAGTGTTAGAAACTAAAATAAATAATGTTACTATTAAAATTTAAAGAATGTGAAATGGATAGTTTCTTCTAACATATGCAATTCAGTGTACATTTTGGCATTTTGTGAGCATAGTCTTTCGTCTCATCTTTGCTTGCATTTCCAAGTAGTTATACAATAAAATTTTATTGCTTTTGCATTATTTGGTGAAACAGAGCTGTGTGTGGATATATTTGTTTTGAAATAACATTTCCATCTCTAATTTTTAAAAGTAAATATGTTTCATTTGGAGGAAATAGAGAAGTTCCGTCTGATTCCTGTGGTCTGGTGATTGTAGTGTGTCCAACTGTCTTTCTTTTGGTCACTATTATTTAAAAAGAAAAGAAAAAGCATTTCATTTCTAGCTGTAACTCTGGAGGCCTAGAGTAACTAGAGTCGTTTTCTACTGAACTGAAAGCTATTCACAGTCAACAATCAGTTCAGCTCTCATATGTACCAGTTCATTTATCACATTACAGTGCGTTGTTGTTGGGGATTTTCTTTGATGGTTCCCTCTGTCTGACGGAAAACCAGTGAAGCAGGGAATCACTGACTTATCATCTAATAAGCGATACACATGATAAATATACAGAAGGCAAGAGACCTTCGAGTCAAGACTGCTGTTGCACTTAGACTATAGGGAATGACTCTCCATTGATACCTCTTAAGGTAATCATTTATTTTTATTACACAGTTGTTATGGTGACTCTAATTCTTCTTTCAAAATGTATGTACACAACACACAAAAAAAATCTGTATATTTAGCTCAGTATAGATGGTCTCTCCCCTTAGTTTTGATGGGTGAACTCTCAATAACAGACACACATCTGTTTGGGATTTACTTAATTACGTGTTGAAGAAGAAAGACACAGCTATTTTTAATACTTATTTCTGAATTATTTCTCGTAGAATGTGATTGTGTTTAAAGAATGTATTCATATGAGAACCAGAAGTTTGCATTGTTTTTGTAGGGGAGGTCCGTGTACATAACAGGTTGTTTCTCTGTTTTAATCCCCTTCCTATTCGTACACTTCTCCTTCTTTTTTTCCTCCAGGTTTTTCTCCTCTGTTTTTATTCCTGTTATTATTTTTCTTAGTTCATGTTTATGACATATAATGTTTACAGTTCATTATGGGTATTTGGTACCTGAACATGGCATGAATGGTTTTGGAATTATTTATTCCTCTACTCCCACTCTTTCTTTGATTGTGTATGTACTTAGCAGACGATGTTGGGGGACAGTCCTAGCATTGATTGCTAGGGAACATTACCAGCATTAATAAAAGCTTTGTGCTTTGAATCATTTTCCTTCAGAGAAGTGAAACAGCTTGTGGCATTAAGTACACTTGAAGGATCACACGGTGAAATGTGAGGATTATTTTAAACACTTTGACCCATCCCAAATATTTCATAATGGGATACAGCCTATAAGTAAGAGAAAAATAAGTATCCTATGGGTCAAATTAATGTATACATTCATGGGATTTTTGAAGTGACAGTACTCCCCCTAAAATATTTTTAGATATATTATTTTGCAAACTTATAAATGGACTTTTCTGTACTGATGATGCTATTCAAAATACCTCTCAAAATTTTTCTTTATATTTTCTTACTAATTTTACAATTTACAATGTTTTACAAAATTACTAATTTACTGATTTTACAATTTATCACCATAGAGGCTTTTTTCAGTGCTGATCTACTCTAAACAATCCAAAACTACTCCTTGGTCTTCTATTTGTTTCCTAACAAATACTTTCCAATATTTTTCATCCTTTTTAAGCATAGTAGATTCATAGAAGATCATCTTAAAGAATTCATTTGCAGTTTTATTTCATTGTAATTATTTTGTTTTCCTTTTAAAAATAAGGTCTGGGAATATAGGGATTTTATATATTTTTATAAAATAGATAATATTTAAGTATATTATTTGAAAATAACCTAAGCTAAAATCATAATAAAATAATATACATTTTTTCTTCTAATAGCCTAATGTTATATTTTTTGTATGATGTCAAAGGATTTGTAACATTTAGAAAAAATTAATAGAAGTTCAATAAATTGTGATTACTGAATACATAATAAAGATAAACACAAAGTAAAGTTTCTGATTTTATTCAGTTTTGTTGTTAGTTTTCATTGTATATTATTTATAATTCTAAAAAATGCAAAGATGAAAAAATTTGAATTTAATATGCTTTTTCTTAGCCCACTTCCTGTTAAATTTATGTGAAGTAGTTTAAAGTCAAACTTTTTGGAAGAAATATTATATAGTCTCTGATCCTAGGAGTAAAAATCAACTCCTAAAATTATTATAGCTTACCTGGAAATATACTCACATAAGATCTCAGTAAATTAGAAACAGACATCAGATAAACCCTTCTAAAGGTTTTCCTTTGCCAGAAATTATAATTCATTTTAGAACAGTTCAAATAAACCATGAATTATATTTGAGAGAAATTAAAAAAAAATACTCCTCTCAAAGCATTAAACTGCAACATCAAAATTATCTTTACAAGTATTATTTATTTGTTAACTCATTAATTCAGTAAATTACCTTTCAATTATTTCCTCTGTGCTAATACTTTTTGAACCAGGAAATGATAAATTATTCAGAGCCTTAATTTATCTCAAATGTATGTTTGTGCATGTTTGTGCAAATAAGTGAACAAAGAAGGGGCTGATCTCAGCTATAACAATGAACATACACTCTTAAATTAAGGGAAAAAAGCAAGTGAATCATAGCTACCTCACCAATAGGGCAGTGGCAAAGGGCTTTCTAAGGAGATAGTATTTAGCAGTAACTGGAATGATGAAAAATAAGTACTTAGGCAGACGAGGAGGCAAGGTATCCAAAGAAGAGCTTTCAAGGGCTCTAAAGTGAGATCAAGTTTGGGATAAATTATAAATTTCTTTCCATTTTGTCTGGCATTAATGAAGATGAAAAATCAAAAATCAGAGAAATAAATATGTAGGCCATGACAATAAATTTTTGAGAGTTAACCCCAATCATTTCCCATGCCATTTCTCCATGACAGACTTCGTGAGCCAGTCGCAGAAGTCCATTCTTGAAGTTTGACATATCTTCTGCATTCTTGTCAAAGACACAAAATTTACAGATCCAAAATTGTCTCTTGAGGTGAAGTACATGAGTCCTCCTCTTATTTGAATGCCACAGTATAACAAGAGGCTTATACTTGTTTATTGAATGTAAGTTAGTTCATCCTTCAACCTAGACAGTGGCTTGCAATCTGTGCTTCCTATCAGAATTAGTCATGGAGGTGTTCTACAAAACTTCTGTGTCACCACCATAAAATTAGAGTCCCTAGCTACAGTGCATAGGTAGGAATATTCCAGACATTTCTAGATGAATTCATTGTATTTCATTCTGTTCTAATGCCTACTCAGTATATTATTAAAATAACAATATAAAATGAAACAAAAATGTTAAATAGCCACAGAATGATCATTCAGTAATATTCATCAAGCCCCAAAGTATAACTTTCCATTGTTTCTTTGATAGTAAAGTGCTTAGCCTGGCCCAGTGTTTCTTCCCCATGAAGATTTACTTAACTTTTTAAAGTTTATGGACCAGCGCTCTTCAAAAAAAGTAGAATGTAACCTACGTGACTTAACCTATGTGACTTTACAACTTTTAGCAACAATAAAAAACTGAACATGAATAAATAATTTCTTGAATCAGAATATCAAAAAATATAGTTTTAATGTATCAATATGTAAAATATTTCATATTTTTTGTTTTAAACTTTGCTGTACATTTTACAGTTCTAGTATTGACCTCATTTGGGTAATAAGTAGCTACACTTGAGTGGTGGCTACCAGAATAGACAGTACAATATACGGTGTTGACCTTATATTTTCATTTTAATCTCTGCTGTTGTAGTACAGGGGTACATTAAATCACACATGATTTACAATTACTCTATAATTAATTTATTCCCAAATTGTTTATTTTTGTAATTATAGATATTTTACTAGAAGTGAAAAACATATGCATATATACACAATTTATATATAAATTACATATTAAATCAATATAAATATATTAACATGCCAATCTTTACATATCAAGTATATGTGTTATATATAAATATAGCATATATATATAATTTATTTTTTTAATGTAGGGCTTTGTGCCATTGTATCACTTGTGCTATATAGAACATCACCAGATCTTATAAGATTGATTAACAGGCCAATATAGCATATATACAATTATGTTGTGCAAATGGATATATTGCTTTACCTACAGATAGAGAAAGAGCACTCAAGAAACTCTCAGAGATTTCAAGTCAGTATGCAATTTTCAAAGGGTTGAAAAATCGATTTCTCTATAATATTTTAAAGGCTGTGGAAAAAAGTGGGTATTCATCTAAAATGCAGAATCTTACTCTCCTTTGAAAATTCTCATTATGTTCCCTAAGTATAGTTTTGATAAATTAGTACCCTAATCCTTAATGGTACTTTTGTATTTTGAACACCCAAACTCTACTAGCAGACTAGCCATAATAAAATATAAAAGTGAAAATAGTGAAATACCACATATTTGACTGCATTAAGTATTTTAATTTCCCAAGAAAAGCTTCAGTTTCCAAATAAAATGTTCAGTTTTATGAAGCAGTCTCTACATTAGATTCTTTTTCATTTTTTCACAAAGGATCAAAGTTGTGATTATAAAATAAATACATATAAAATATGTAATCAGGTGGAACAGACTGTCAGTCTGTAATAAACTAAGGGGTAATTAATTTATGTACATGTGAACTTACTGTATTTATACTTCAAAATAATAAGGTAATTGTAAATGTTTTTAATTGTTTTACTTTTAATGATTTTGTCTTTAACATCTGCTTGACAAGTTTTTGAGCATTAATACAAGTAGAAAACTTTACAGGAGCATCTCGATTCCATAGAAATGAAGGTATCCTATGCTGATTGACCTGTTGTTTGGATTTATTTAACTGTGCTTTAGAAAAAAATTCTATCACATTCAGCTTGGAAAATATTAGGCAGCCTTTAATGATGAAGCAGTACTTTTGCAGAGCACAAGTCAATATTTTAGATTATTTCCAGATAACTGAATTAAGTCCTGGGCAGATAGAATGGGGAAGAAAACAATCCTATTATTTATTTATGATTCAAATAATACAATATCTAATCGTATCCAACATGATCTATGCAAAAATATGCTTACTGATCATAATATATCTCACGTGCACTAACTTCAACTTAGAAGATAGCAATATTATACTCACCCAAATAAGTATTCCTACACCATTGTTGTAGTATCAATAAAGCTATCACAGTCAAATGAAAGAAAAATACAGTTAAATTTATTTTTAAATTGACAATTATTTAGTATTTTATATAAATGTGTCTTCATTTTAGTTTACTAGCACTGTATATAGTGCTAAGCTCACATTCCTTGTGGGAAGTTGGTGCCTGATCATAACACGTGTTAGGTCCTTTTCAGTCCCCTTTTTTCCCCCTCTTCCCCATCCATCTATTGATCACTTTCCTTTTTTTATTTTCAGTGCATGTTTACAGTATATGATGTGTATGTTCCTTGTGTAGAGTTGCTACACGTATGTACCACTCCTCATTCTTGTTTTCCTATATTATCCCCTCCCACAATTCTATTTCTACCTCTCAAGTCCCACACTTGGCCTTGAGTGGTGCTTTCTGGGTCTGTATGTTTAATACTATGCATAGGGAAAGGTTGATTCCTTTTACCTGCATCTTTACAGAAGGACTTACCATTATGCTGGTAATTACTCTATAAGGTAAAAAGAGGCACATTAAAAATGAACAAGTACCTTTGAAAAATCTGAAACAAGATAATTTGTTGAAGATAATACAAAAGGGACACTAATACTAATTATAAACCAGATAAATTTGTTTAGTATTCATCTTTAGCTGTAATACACTAAAAGAAAATCACAAATTCTATCTTGTGTCTTTAAAATTTTAGAAGAATGTATCTTGTCTGCTTTTCAAAGCTTTGTTCTTCTGCCTTTGGGAGTAAATCATAAAGTTCAACCAGCAAAGCTTTGTTTCCCAAAGGACACAGCAGGCATTGATAGTGTACTGTAGCTGCAATTCTATAGTGACACCAGATTGGTGACTGATAGAATTCTCCTGGGTGAATGTGACAAAGCTGTAATATTTCCACAATGGACTGACTGATGTCTTTGGAACTTCTGTTTGATTTCAAAGGACATTTTATATTTTTCTGTGAAGATGAAAGTATGTGAGACCTTTGTGATGAAACCCATCTGACTGCATAATAAGCATTGCAATAAATAAAATTATAGTGTTTTATTTCTGAGCTATTTATTGCTTGATGCTGATTAAGAATATTTCAAAATGTAGATCCAGTGCTATTTATTTTTGATACAAAATGGTTATGATGTTATCTTTATTTCTATCTGATTAATAGAGAATAAATTATTTTTTAAAATAGAGCATGTTGGCAAGTCCTGGGAAGAATGAGGAGCACATGTAGTTTTATGACATGATCAATTTATTATTTATAGTTCAAATAATAAATATTTAAGTAGGTTATCACATGAAGTATTTTTTGTTTAGCTCAAGATTTAAAACAAAGCATGCAACATTTAAATATTTTTTCTGGTTAGCTCTGTTAGTTTTACATTATGATGGGAATAGCTGAAATCTTTGAAATTTTAGTAAACTAGCAAATGGTGCCAAGAGCTACAATGTAATTAAAAAAAATTGAAGCTTCGCATGGATATTTTACATCTTTTCATACTTCACCAGGGAAGAATGGTGAGCAATTTTTAAACTGTTACATTCAAAATTGCTTTGAGTACTAACAATGAAGCAATTACTTTTGGTCCATACTCTTTAACTGAGTGGTCAACACTTACTATAATATATTGTATTAAATTGAAATATAAGCAACTAAGAGTCATTCATTAAATCATGCTGAGAATCTCCCTATTTGAAAAAAATCAATAGTAACATGTTGAGCTTACTTATTATTTTAGTGCTTTAAAAATGTTAGGCATAGCATTTAAAATGCTAAATTATTATTTCTACTTAAGAGAGTAAAATCTTTTACTGCTTTATTTTACATTAAAATTGAGAATCAATATGATTTCAAAATTGTCTACACTTTTATTGATCAAATTCATCATGCTACATTTATTGGTAAATAGGTTTTAAATAATGTTCATTGGGCCTCTGGACATTTTCATAAGGTTAAAAATACAATTTCTTGCCATACAAATTCCACTCCAAATTTAAACAGTGTAATATGAGGTTTTGATTCAGCAATTTTATCTATAATAAGAAATGATGTCTACACAGAGGTGATTTTCAGAAGTTAACCAGCTGCCTTGAAGTTGTGTTTAGGTTCTAGTTATATTATTATAAATAATTATTATTAAAGATATGTTCATTAATGTAGCTTTTAACTATACTTATATTAAATTTTATTATCAGTAACTGCGTTTAGTCAGGCAGTAGTTCTTGGACAAGACAATTACTGCACACTTAGCGGCATTTGAAAATGGGAGCAAGCCTTTCACTTATGGCAGTAATTGAGACACTCTGACAGTAGATGGAAAGGGGCTCTCACAGTCCTGCACTGTGCTGCTTTGCTGTGGCTGCTGCAGAAAATCATGGTAAATTTAGGAGCTTTAAACCACACGTGCTTATTACCTTATGTACCCTAAAGTTGAGAGGAAGTTCAATAAAGACTTGCCTTTTCCTTATTTCAAAGGAAGGTGAAGGCATGGCTACCTTCTTTAGAAATTACAGGGGAAAGAATCTGTCCCCTTGATGTTTCTACCTTCTAGGATGTGTTCTCCCTCCCCCAGCCCTTTCCTCTGTTTTCCATACTAGATGCACATGCCTCTCCACTTGTTGTGAAGTCACCTCACTCACTAACTGGAGCTGGGAACGATGATGCTTTTTTAAAGACCACTGTCATTTGAATCTATTCACCTGTTAGTTACTGTTCTTGTCTCCATTAAATGAATATAATCACCTTTCCCAAGTGTCTTTTGCATGTAAGCTAAAAAGATTCACAGGTTTTAGGATTAAGTCGTAGGAAGTGACCAAGGGCGGTGCACCAGTTATGGGTACCCAGAAAAATTTTCTCACTGTCTTCGGTAGCATGTCATAAACTGGTGACTTTATCATTTGTGGTTGATGCCACTCAAATGGTGTTCAGGGTTTGCACTACTATTGTCTTTTTAACTTTCTACTATAAAGGGACTGAAGGGAAACTAAAGAATGGGACGAATGAAAACAAAGCTTTTGTATATAGCGGGTGGGCATTGTACAGAGGGCAGGGGAAAGGGAAAATTGAGAATCAAGTCGTGTCATGTACAGGTATAAATTGTCAATGATGAATGTGATCCTAATGTATATACAAGGCCTGGGGATTTATCTCAAGGGCAAGGTCCCTGGTTTGAACGCCGGTAACCCCATACTACAATGATTGGCATGGAAATTCACACCCGCCAGCAATCAGTATAACATACCAGAGTGCCCGACCTGGTGGTTCTTGCTTGTAATCCCAGCACTTGGGAGGCAGAGGCAGGCAGATTGCTGAGTTTGAGGTTTAGCTCAGGGCTAGTCTGAACTACAAAAGTGAGACCCTATCTCAAAAAAAAAAAAAAAATCTGTATATACAAAATACACCAATAAATTCAATAAAGAAGAAAGAAGCTTTCTATTATTAAGAAGCTGAAGTGGAAGCTTTGAATGATGAATAAGGATGACATGAGGGTTGGTTGTAAGAATCAGCATTGAGATCTATATCTAGATGTCTAAATTACATGTTTTAATCTATTGAGTTTTTAAAAGACTTAGGATTTAATATGAAGTTGCCTACTTTTTTTCTAGAATATTAGAGAACTTAAAAAGTGCCTATTTAAAAAGCCATTAATTCTTTACTACAGGTGGATATTTTTAGAGAAATGATAAAATTATTTGTATAGCATCATATTGAAAAGGCATTTTAGGTAAGATCTGTCTTCTACACAACTTATAAAAACACCGTGACATTACTATGAATTTTTTTGTTTTATAAAGAAGAAAACTGGGCCAGGGAGTTAGCTCAGTGGTTCCGGTGCTTGTCTGGCAAGCTCAATGACCCGGGTTTGATCCCTGGTAACCACATACAGTACTGGGTGTGGAGATTCACGGCCAGCAGCAACCAGTACCACATACCACAGTGCCGGGCCTGGTGGCTCACACCTGTAGTTCCAGCACTCAGGAGGGAGAGGCAGGAGAATTGCTGTGATGTGAGTTGGAGGCTGAGCTCAAGGCCAGCCTGAACTGCAAAGCCAGACCCTGTCTCAAAAAAAAAAAAAAAAAAAAACCACTTCAGTTCATAATAAGCTGGACACATTTAGTTTCAGATGAAGCCTTGTTTAGAACTGCATTTCTCTGATCTGTTCTTTGGCAGTTGTACCAGAATAGAATTGCTGTAGGGATTGATTTACATTGTTGATTACTGCTTAAATGATATTAGAGTTTTTTTGTTCAACAGTGATCTGAACAATTTTGAATTACTTATTGAAATAATTATACCAGTTTCTTATTGTGTCTTTGACTCTTTAAATATATCTCAGAATAATCTGTGATTTTGCTTAATGCTGAGTAATTCAGTGGGATAAATCTTTAGGTTTAATACATTTTAAAATATGAAAATATAATTAGCCCTATAAAGCTAGTTCAAGGGTAATATTCCTGAGGAAAGTTAGAAATAGCTAAATTAGTCCTCTGGGGATGATCTTGCCTTGATCAGCTTTTAGCTGATGACCATAAGGAGAGGAGGAAAGGAAATCCTCCTTGGAGACTCCCTGTGTCTCTGATGTTTTCTCTTCCTCATATTTGAATTTTTAAACTAAAATCTGTTTTATGTCCTTCAGTCACTTTATAGGTTATTTTAATAAATATTTAATAATGACTTCATATAAGTGGGTCAAAATAAAATCTTTAAATTTTATTAAAGTAGTGAATATTCAGGGTGGAAATAACACATTTATACTTGGCACTTTGAAACAATCAAGAATTTGAAAATACAAATATTCTAAAAGGGTTTCTCCTGTTTTGTTTGTTTAGTGACTAAAAAATATTTTGTTTGCAATAAGTTTTACTTCTCTTATGAATGGAAAAGAAAAATGCAAAGTAGGAAAATGTCTAATTAAGTAAAATTAAAGTAATTAAATATAAAATTATGTGCTTTTGTGTATTTTTTCCTAGTTTTCACTGTGTTGTTCATTTGTCTTACTGTCTTTTTTGTATTCTTTCTCAGCATAAAAATCCCTGGAAAACTGATACTTATTTATCTATATTTATTCTTTAAAAGAATATCAACACATTATCATATGTGCAGCATGCATCAATAGACAGTGAATTATTTAATGATACTATGCAGATGTTTCATTTCAAAAGTATATATTTCTGCTTGCTTTTGTTAAGAATATTTGATAGCATGTCCTTACACTAATTTTCAGAAAAGAATTTTATGTAATACCATAGGAAACTCAGTAATACATTTTGATTTCTTTAATTTTTATTGTTTAGCTTTCAAAACAAAAGTTTTCAAAATAGTGTTTATACCAAAGAATGCTACAGGATATTTCAATAGACCATTGAAAAGTAGAGATATTAACGTTAATAATCATGAAAATATTATAGCTAATATACTATATTATACTACATTACCCTTTGAGCAAGCATGGGCTTATAGTGTATTTCATAAAACAGTAGGTTCATATACTTCTGTTAATTCAATAAAGATTTTACAGTACCAAGCACATGAAAAAGTGCATTTCAAATGAATATCATTTTATATCACTTAACCAAAGTTTAACGAGTGTCACACCAAATGCTTCTAACACATTAAGTTGCTCATTAAAAAGGTGGCTGTTTCATTAATGAGATAATTAATGCAACAATTACAATAAATAGTTGTAAAACTGTTTAAATATATTTTCCTAAGTTTTAATGTCAGTAAATCTGATTGACTCCTTGTTCATATAGGTGATTTATGAATATAAGTATAACTTGGAAGATGACATTTGAAAAAATAGACTGCTCTGGCAGCCTCATGAGGCTCATTGAGCATGAAACGACTACCGGCACCGTGGTGGCCTTGTATCACCAAGTAACTGGAGTGAGGTTGGTGTACCAGCAGTGGTCAGAGTCGAGTTCTGGCTCATAAAGCAGACTTTTCATTCTCTGTTATGTTCTGGTTCAAGAAAGCTACAGATGTAGAGAACTGAGCACATCAATTTGGAATAAGATTTCTTGTGGCTTTTGGATAACTTTGTTATGAAATTCAGATGAAAAATGAAGTCCATATTCTTAATATTTGCAACACAGTTATTTTGGCTGAATTGTGTAATATTCATTTTTTTAAAAAAATAATTTAATTATTTATGAATGTAATGAAATACCATCAATCTTCTATGTCAAATGATGTGCTTTTAAACATCATTGATTCTTTTGCATCACATGTAGGACTAGTATGTGAATATTAATTAGCTAAAATACATTTTTGTACGGAACAAATACTAGTAAATATCTGCTATTTATTCAGTCATATTACATTATTTGAGAGCCAATTATATGAAAGGACCTATGTAGTTAATTAGTTTTGAATTCAACTTCATTTTTGCCTAAATAAATGAAAGTAACTTGTGTTAATTAAATGAATAAATATAGTTATGTAGAACATTATTTTAGGCAAAATAAACAGAAGGATTTGTGAGAACAGAAAAGGAAAATACGCTTATGTTTCTCCTTTCATTTCAGCAGGTCAAGACTTCATATAAAACAGTAATCAGGAAATGCATTGACTATTTCACTTTTAGAATTCTTATTTTAGTAAAAATCTATTGTTCAGAGCTATTGGATAAGTGTGTTCAAAGAAATGGGAGTGTTTTAACAATTATAAACTGAGTATTGGAAGAAATTAATGGCAGGCCAGGGAGTTAGCTCAGTGGTTCCGGCGCCTGTCTTGCAAGCTCAAGGGCCCGGGTTCGATTCCCCGGTAACCACATAACAATACTGGGTGTGGAGACTCAACCCAGCAGCAACCAGTACCACATACCACAGTGCCGGGCGTGGTGGCTCACGCCTGTAATCCCAGCACTCAGGAGGCAGAGGCAGGAGGATTGTGATGTGAGTTGGAGGCTGAGCTTGGGGCCAGCCTGAACCACAAAAGCGAGACCCTGTCTCAAAAAAAAAAAAACCTAAAAAAAAAAAAAAAAAAATTAATGGCAACTTGTATTTTACAATAGTAATTGTTTTTTTAAAAAAATTAAATATCCACTGTAGATTTAGATCCTGCCTCTATTTGGGATAAAGTTGCAGAGAAGCTTCAAGTAGCCTCCAGGCCACTTCAAATTCAGTTTCATACTTTCAATTCTGGGCTTTTCTTGTTAAAACTAAGCTACTATTTGAATGGATTAGGCAAAACCATCTTTGAACATGGAGGCACCCGTAGAGTCCTATGAGCATGTTGTTCTTTATTTTGTCCCTTCGTTAGGGTGGGAACATTGACTTACATGAGCAGTGATTCTTAGGGAGTCAGTCTCTGCATTGCAGGAAAACCGTGGCACCAGGCCACCATGTGAAACCTTCCTGGAGTGGTAGCGTGTGCTCTTGGCTTTGGAAAGTGAGGGAAGAAGTGGCACATGTCCTTGCTTGTAAACTGTGACACTTTCGTGTGAGTTTTTGTGTGAGCCACCGAGGACATCCTTTCCTATCATAACTACACTCACTTGATAGTTGATCTAGAAGAAGCATGAAGCATGAAATTCAGTTTTGTTTTCCTTTCCTAAAAAAAACAAAAAACAAAAACAAAAAACAAAACAAAACAAAAAAGGGTGATGGAAAGCATTCTTTGCTTTCATGATACTCCATGTCCATGCCCATTCTCCCTGAAATCACTCGTTTTGCCGTTGAGCTTGAGGACTTCAGGGTTACCTCACCAATTTCATTATCCATTGTTTGGAACCACTTGAGCCTGCTGTTATCAAGTGTAGTTTGTGCATGGAATTACTTGAGAAACCTTCCAAACGATAAAAATGTATGTATTGTCTTTTTTAAAAAATTGTGTTTTTCTCTAAATGTTCTTTCTTATATATTACACTCATCAAATTTTTAATGTATTTTTGTTTTGTTGTTAGTGCCATCCTGTTTTGTCAGTTATATTATGTACTACAGCTAGTGAATCAAGGTTTTCCAGAAGTGTTGTTTCAAATATTTTTATTTATAATGTAAATGATATATTTCTCTTCTTTTTTTTTGAGAAATCCAAAACATTTTCCCAAAAAAGAAAGAGTTATAAAATGTAATTTTTACTACTTTGATCTAGTACTATATATACATAATCAAGAAGGAAATTCTTCTTAGTGATTATTTATTAGCTTCATCACTTTTCATGTCACTTGTTCACAGAACTAGACTCTGACAATTTAAGGGATGAGAAGTTAGTTGGGTTCATGTTTCAGAAGTTTTGGTTCATGTTCCATAGACTAAAACACTTTCATGGTTTGCTGAAAAGCTCCAGCTGGAGGAAAGCTGTTCCGATGATGGTTCCTAGGGATACAGAAAATGGAGGGCCTTGGAAAGAGACAAGCCTTTCCAGGTCACGCCCCCAGGACTGGCCTCTCCTGAGGGCAGTAAGTCAGCCACAATACTCCAGGGCCCAGCCTTCTTTCAAAAGCTCTGCCTGTGAGCCCATGAGGTCTTTGTAGGGCATTATAATATAAATCATTATAATGACCGTACCGTGTGCCTTGCACAGTGTGACTCATTGTGACAGTGAAAGCATAATATTAGAAAGGGGCTTCACAATCAGAATATATATATGTAGGAGTATATATATATATATATATATATATATATATATATATGTGTGTGTGTGTGTGTGTGTGTGTGTGTGTGTGTGTGTATGTTAAGTGTAGGATGATATAACAATTAAACATCAATTTAGATCATGTACATTTAGTATACATTCATTTATAATAAATTATAATAAGTCAATTTTATGTAATTTAAGATTTTTATGAGTTTACCAAATGCATTATTGAATTATGTTTCCATTTTAAAACAATGTGATATATATATATATATATATATATATATATATATACTCAGTTTCAATTTATTTTCTATAAAACACAGACGTAGTGAGTGCAATTTTAAAAAGATATATTTTTTCCTAAGTTTATAGCTTAGAGCCTATGGAGAAAAGTGAAACTTTGTATCTTTTATTTTAGTTCACTTACCCTAGTTTACAATAGTTTCACAATATTAAACTTTAAAAAGCATTAATAACTATTTTAAGTGTCTATGTTTAGAAATAATCAGTGAAGCCCAAGAAATATTACTTTATTTCATCTTATTCTTTCAAAAAAGAGAGACCAGTAATACAACTGTGACCTTTGAGACTGTAAACATTGTGATGGTAGGGATTGTTTGGATGAATCACTGTATACTAATGGCCAAAAGAAATGTGCAGTAAGATAAATGAATATAATCACATCTTTATGAAATGGCATACATTTAATCCTATAATATTTGCTCATGCATTTATTAATGCATGACCTTATTTTCCATACACTTATAGAAGGATGACTCATTGCCAAACACCCTTTTGTCAGAAGTTCAAGAGTAAAACATATGTTCTTTGCTTTACCTAGAGTTAATGGTAGGTATCTGATTTGCAAATTGATTTTGGTACAAAAGCATTTGCAAATTCCATGCCTACAACAAGATTGTAAATGTTTTTATTAGCATCTCTGTTTGATAGATATTTGGTCTACAATATTCTGTTGCCATGAAGCTCATCATTCTTCCCATGATAAAAATATATTTAAAAAGAATTGCAGCAAATGTAGTATTTACTGTGGCAGAACAGATAATACATAAAAACGCTAAGCCTCCCCACATTCACCTTTCCCAACAATCATGCCCTGTTATATAGGTTTTGTTTCATTTGCCTCTTGGTAGTTGAAAATGTGGAGCTCTTTCAACAAATGTTCAGCTGTGTTCTTTGACCTTAGGAATGAAAAATAAAAAAGTCTTATTCTCTGCAGCCTTTCCATGGTCCCCTGTACACTGAGGCATCACTGATGGATTCCATCACACCCTGACCTCTCTGAATAGTTCAGTGTCCCACAGATAATGCTCAAAATACTTTAGACTGTCTGTATATAAAAGTACAGATAGTTTCAATGTTCTTTCAAAAAGCCTTATATTTCAGCTCCTTTTCCCCCACATAGTCCTCTGTATTTTGTTTCTTGTTTATTTTTTGCTAGAGTTACTTCTAGCTTTTGACAATTCTCATATGACCTACAACCCTACTTCACTTCAAATGTTTCTGTAGTTTGCTGAGTCATGTATATGCAAACCTTTTATGTGACAGAGGCACCGAAAATCACATATTTATATGTGATAGATGACAGTTTATTAAAATATAGAAGCCTACTTGGGTGATTCACACAGGTAATTCCAGCACTCTGGGAGGCTGAGACAAGCGAATCAAGGTATCAGTGCAGTTTGGGTTTGGCTACTTAACAAAACAGTCTCAAAATAAAAACTCAGAAAGAAGGCCAGAGATGTAGCTGAGTATGAGTTGATTTCCCAGTCATACCAGAAAATAAAGCATAACAGACAAACTAACAACAATAGAAAAATAAAATGTAGCCAGAACACATGCGTGTTGAACCACTGCAGGTGTGTGGAGCCCATATACAACATAATTTTTGACTTCTTATATTTAGACATTGAGGAATCATGTGGTGAGATGCTGTGCTGTATGATTGTCTTGGAATGTCTATGCTGGTTTACACTATAGACAGTCAGGCCTGTGGCTGTACTGAGAGGAGGGTTGAGCGATCTGAACAGCAACTTCACCTTCTACCACATAGCTCTCCCACCATGTATGAATGTATCAAGAAAGCCAGAACATCAGAACTAGCCAGCCTCTCCTGCACCAGCAGTGTCAGACCATCCAAGAGATTATAGGGTACTTAGAAAACAGAAAATAAGACCTAAGGGAAAAAGTTTACAAGGGAAGCTAGTATTTTAAGAATTCTGCTTGTAATTTTCAGTCTGGATTAGTGCTGCATGTGGACTATGAATTTTTTTCCTGCCTTATTTCTTTCCAACTTCTCCTTCCTTGGCTGCAAAAGAGTATTCTCATATAGCTGCCAGAATGGGAAAGGTGTTAAGAAATTAACTTACAGTGAGATGGAGATGTCTGATTCAAGGTTAGTTCTATCAGTATTTTTGTTTAATTAAAGGCTATGTACAAAAATTAATTTTAGGCATTGGGCCTTTAATATGGAAGCTTATGGGGGTAAAATCACTTTCATGATCATTATTCCAAATACAGAATGGATTAGAAGCCCTTTCCTCATATGTACAGTTAACTTTTGAACATATATTGTAACAGTTATTTTTTATCAAAATACCTGATTTCCTTGATCTTTTCCTCAGCTCTATAAATAGGACATTTTGTAAGCTATGTAGGCCAGCTTTTCCAGTGACTATGCATAAGATGATCAGTTTTGAAGTTATTTACTAAACAACTTAGCAGCTACATTTTTTTTACAATGGCAAACTTTTACACAGACAATAATTAAACTAAGTATTTTCTCACTGTTTACAGAATAATATCTGTACTGACACTATATTCTTTTATTAATGACATCGACCAGTTGTTCCAAAAGTATTTCTAAGGGTGTTTTAATTAACCTTTCCTAGCACTGAGTCCAATCACTTTTATTTACTTTTTGTATTACCTGACATTAGAAATGAGTTATATCAACAACGTATTGGATCTAGATCACCTATTTCTTTTCATGTAACATGTACTTTGAAGTCTTCAAAACCAGAACCAAAGCTCTTGCATTCTCTGTCTGTCTTCCTTTTTATAAATTTGGACGAATAAATGCAAGGACATAGTATCTTAGGTCTATTGATTATGCAGATTATATTGATTAGTTTTTTAATCATATTTTTTCAGCACCCCTGCATGAAGAAGATATAAATTGCAGGCATTACTACTTTGTAACAGTAGTCACAAGAAACACTTAGTAAAAATTATTTGATTTATTTTTGACAGAAGTGAGAAAATAAAATTCATTTTTATTTATCTACAAATGCTGGTATCATTACAGAAAAAAGATACTTCACTGAATGTTTACATTATTTACTAAATATAGAATGTAATCTTTGACGATTTTTCATTTATTAGTTGTCTCTTTGAAATGCTACAACTTTATACATTTAACCTCTAAGTACAGAGTACTACAGTGGCCAAGTTCATGCTATCTGACTATTATTGACAGTTCATACATAAGTGTCTACAATCTTTATAATCTGAGTTTAGGGGTATATTCTCAGAGTGTTCCTTGCTCATAAGTAAATAATTATTAAAACAGTGAATATTCTTCAACTCTCTTTGAGTGAAAACATGCCTTCAACCATGTAGTTACTCAAATCGTGGCTTAAATTACAATGTGAGCATTCTTACTTCAGAGTGCATGAATTTAGACAGAGGAGTGACTTATACAGATTTTTATTTTTTTTAGAAAAATCTTTATTAATACATTACATATATGCATCATGATTACACTCCATAATGGTGATTTGTACCACTATAAGACACAACTTAATTCTCATTTTTTTCCATAGACCTACCCACCCTACAACCCCCCTATATACATAAAATTTATTTCCTTTCTTTTTTGTTATAATATCATTATTTTATCCCCTTCACCCTATTTTACTTTGAGTTAAATTTAAAACTGGTATGGAAGAATGGTGAAGGTAATGATTCAAAGCATAACAATCCCTCCTATATGTAACACTCAACATGTGTAATTATACTGTATTACTTTTGTATTCCTAGAAAGAAATTAGTATTGGGAAGGAAAGTATAATTCTTATAACTTCACAGATTGGATTATTGTAATTAGCATTTTATTCAAAGAAAATAAAATAGGTAGACTCTGAAAAGAAACTATATGTGATGAAGCAATATCCTACATGTGTTAGTACACTTAGTTATTTTAAGGAACAAATAAAAGATAGTGTGAAATTTTCTGTGCAAGTATCATGAACCTGAGTGGGCAGAGGAATGATCTGGTAGGGTTTCATAAAAATGTAATTTTCTGTAATGTGTTTCTGAGATTCTGATTTAAAAGTATCTAGCAGGGTCCATCTCTAGAGAGCTCACATATCAGAAAAACTACTTCCATATTACTCTTAGATAACTATTTGCTTTCTTTTCATACATGTGAATTTTAAAATTTAAAAATCAAATACATTTCTAAGTAACAATACATATTCATTTTAGGAAATTGCTTGGTAAAAGTTACAGCAAAAGAAGCTTTCTAGCCTTCCTGTGTTGTGTTGTCTTTCTTATTTCTTTTTGGTTATGCCATAACAGAGATTTGGAAATTAAACCAGAAATATCAAGAAACAAACACTTTTTGGTGACTGTTACTTGTGTGCTATTTTGCTAACTTAAGGAAAACAAAATGTTACAAGGAAGTCTGGCTTCTAGAAGTGTTTAATCTGCCTATATAATTAAGTTACCTAGATCAAATGAGCTCCGATGACTATGAAATGGTGTAATCTAAGGCACTAAATAGCTCATTGATCAGAAAACATTAAGGTAGAAATTAAAAATAAAAACATGACTGGTTATTGGCTGTGCCTTTTAATTGTTCTTGTTTGTGTCTTTTAATATGTTCCCTAAATCTATATTTTCTCCCCTGAATTAGTGTACAAAGACTTACTTTTTACATATCTCTCACTGTGGTAAGAAATTTTATAATTTATATGAAGTTTGTCACTTATAATAAATAATAACATATAATGTGATTACTTAGGGTATTAACAGTCAAGGTATAAAAGTATCAACAGATACAATGTAATCATAAATGATTTTCTGGGAAAAAGTTGTTACAAGGAGAAGTATTCAAGAAGTAGAAAAAAAATGATGAGTTCTGCAGCTCACCTGGGCCAGAAGAAGACAAAATTCTAAGCTAATTTTGAGAAACTTCCAAGAAATGCTGCAATTCTAAAGCAGATGTAGGAGATGGGGGCTCTCATATTATAATGTTAAGAATTATTGTAATAGTCTATATGTTCCTTTTGTTGCCAGGAAAATTCATTAACCTATATATTTACTGATAAATATATTTGTATAATTAATAACAATGGAATATTCTATGTACATAAGAGGATATATTGTAGTTCTTTTTTTTTTTTTTAAGGTTTTTTTGAGACAGGGTCTCACTTTGTGGTTCAGGCTGGCCCTGAGCTCAGCCTCCAACTCACATCACAGCAATCCTCTTGCCTCTGCCTCCCGAGTGCTGGGATGACAGGCGTGAGCCACCATGCCCGGCACTGTGGTATGTGGTACTGATTGCTGCTGAGGTGAGTCTTCACACCCGGTATGGTATGTGGTTACCGGGGATCAAACCTGAGTCCTTGCGCTTGCAAGACAGGCGCTGGAACCACTGAGCTATATCCCCGGCCCTGTATTGTAGTTCTTGAGGAGCATTAGTTCAACTGTTGTAGGTTCACTATAAGCAAATGTGAACTAAGTGCTTATTAACATTTTATTTTAAACTCATGTACATTAATTATACAAAAATCATTTATAGAGACTGTAATCTAGTCTTATTTCTGCCGAGTGCTCATGAAGAACTTCTGCATGTGGCATTCAGCACATTAGTTAATGCATTTGTGGAGGAGATCTGCCATAAAGCTCTGCACTAAATGCTTCATGCAGTGATGTACAAACAGGGTAAAGTCTCATTGGTTAAGGAATTTACGGTCTTAATGAGAAGATAATATTCATTCCTCAATATTTTTAATTGTAATAGTCAATATGGCAGGAAAATATTATGTCATAAACCTCAAAAAATTGACTGAATAAAAATGAGAGTTCAGAAATTTTAAAAAATGCAAGATGTATCAGCCAGATAACATGGTGAGGTTGAGTCACAGGGTGAGAGCAGCTTTCAGATCCATAGGGAGGACATTTTATTGTATGTAATTTGTATGAGCAAATGATAGCTATAGTGATATTTGAGTAAATAATATCAAGATTATTCCATCAAGTAGGCCTTGCAGCCTATGGCTGATTGAAGAAATGAGCGCCTATTCTGTGTTCCTCAGGCTTCAGATATGGAAAGTTCTTATTTTTTCACTCAAGATTGAAATATTTACATATGTTTCCCAGTTCTCTGTTCCCTGGTTACCTTTTCAAGCAAACCGGTGACTGTCCCTGTTGTTTTCCATGAGCTTACCTATGTTTCTCTGCTGCCTTCTGCACTATATTATTAGATCACTTACCAGCCTCCCTCCCTTTATGTCAGACAGCAGGAATATGTTAAGTATGTCCAAAAATCTAATGTCAAAGCCTCCATTCAAAGACTATCACTGGATAGTTTGATATAATGTGCTGTGCATTTTAAAATACATACAACATTTTAGATGAAATTCTGTCAATATTTCTGTGATTTTTTCCATATAATCATACACATTTGCATATTATTTCAATGGCCATTAATATTTCATGCTATGAAAGTGACTTTTTGTACTAGTTTTCTAATGTTCAAAATTTGGCTAATCACTATGGGAAAAAATGAGAATTAAGTTGTGTCTTATACTGGTACAAATCCCCATTATGGAGTGCAATCATGATGTGTATATTTAATGTACCAATAAAGATAAATTTAAAAAAAATTGGCTAATCATACCGCACAAAGATATTTTAAGAAATAAATGAGGTAAAATGAAGAAAAAAAAAACTCTAGGATAGTCTGAGGTTTAGCATATTCCTGTAAGTTTTTATTATATGCCTGAATTTACAATTGCTGAGCTCTAGTCTATATTGAAATATTCCACTTTCCCTCTGACATCCTCATTGCAAAATTAATTTACTGTAGACTGACTAGAAGTTTCCAAACCCAGTTGTTCTCTAACTGATGCTTTTCTGTGACCTCAGAGCACCTTTTCAGGTCCTCACAGACACACAGCAAACCCTGTAGAGACACATTAGAACTTAGCTTCGGAGTAAGCAATTCTGCATCGTGAAGAAAATTCCTAAGATGCAACATGAGGTATTTGTGAAAGGTGACATTGAACTGACTTCAAAGTAGGTCAGGATTTTCGTAATTTATAACTCAAGACTGAGCAAAGATTATCCAGATGGAAACAAAGATATTTACGACAGGATTTTTGAAAATTAAAATGTGTGGATAGTGAGAACATGAGTTTGTTTCTAAATATATGTTATATGTGATGTTTCAGCAAGAAGGTTAAAGAAGCACTAAGACATTAATAAATAAACCTAGATTTCAGAGAAGACAGGTACATGAGGCGTGTGTATTATTTGGGAATTAACCCTGTAAATGATACAGGACAAATGTGTTTGTACATGAACTCTCAAACTTTGATAGGAAAAATATGATACACCATCAAATATTTTCCTGTGCAAGTCTAAGCAATCTTGGATTAAGCCCCACATTTACATTTGCTATTTGATATTAAATATAATCTTATTTTCTTCATCTGTACAGACTGACTGTCCTCATGTTTCAGTGAACTGAGTGTATAAGTTTTATCTCAGAATTGTAGGCATAGATCACATGGAGTTCACTGAGTACAAATAATTAAGATTCAGTGAACATTTAGCATGTGCCATACATTTTGTTATTTTGAGTGTCTTATTTACTTTCACAAATGTTGCATGATTTGTGTGCTATTATTAGCTTCAATTTAAACATGACAACACTGAATCTCAGGAAAGTTCTACACAGGCTAAGATCTGTATAGTTAGTGACATGAAATATTAGCCAGCCTGGCTCCACACCTGAACGCTGAGCCAGTATTGACTCTGTGATGATAAAATTACATGTAGAATGTTAGTGCTAGGAACATGGAACAGGAAACTAACAATTAAAGAATAAGTATTGGCTTCGGCAGTACATCATATAGGAAAACTAAAAGAAAATTTGTAATGACATGGTTTTTTAGGGAAATTATTGTAAATCCTGCAGGGACACTAGACAAGAGTGAAAAATTACCACAACATTAGGAGCCATGTGAAATTTAGATAAATTGCCTGAGGCAAGACAATTTATTTATCACATCATAGTATCATAACAATTTTGACTATACTCTGAGCTGAATGTAGTATTTTAAATTTAAAAATAACTATAGAAATATTTTAATTAAGTTCTAACATCAACAGAGTAAAAACATTTAAAATACAACATAGATATGATCAGTTGGTATATTATCCATGCTTTACATGCTTTCAAGATAGAAAGTATCTTAAAATTTCTTTCATTTTGTGTCAGATATATTGTTCATTTCTATAGTAATTACTGATGAATTATCATTTGATGGCATACATAACATTCCGTGTTATACTATGTGTAAAAGACTCCATAAAATAGTAATGTTTTACTTTGTTTATGTAAAATTCTTGTATTATATGATTCTGTATTATAATACAGTATTTCATGATTGACTGATTTCGTCTGTTCACTTAACAAGTGCACTTGCACAAAATTTCATCTTGTATGTGCTACTTAGGCGTGTCAATAAGCAATTCTCCATCTCAAGATCAAATGTTTTACTCTACTATGCCATCCCTACCAGCAGTTGTTTCACTCCAAATAAGTTCTGTCTTGCCTCCACTTCCCTCACCAGCTCCTGTCCTGTTTTTATGTTCTTTCTTGTAGCAAAGCCCCTTGGTTGAGTTCTTATCCTGATCATCAGTTATTCTGCTCTCCATTTCTGTTTTGTCCACCGATCGGATTTGATCGCAAGAGCTTTTCAAAGCCAAATCCTTAAACTACACAATTATCACAAATCTTTCTCAAAACCTGTAAGACCTTGCCTACGTGTCCCACCTCTGACTTGTGCGCTAGATCACTTCCTGTTGTAAGAATATTTTCTTTACTAAGTAATTTCTATTTTACAATATTCAAAACCATATACAAACACTGCACCATATCTGAAAATGAGTATGCTCACCGCCCACCTCACAGTACTCCTGAAGTCAAGCTTGCACTTCCGGTGCTCTCTCTGCAGCTTCCGTGGAAATTATAGGAAGAGGCATTTCCGTTTGCTGTCTCCGTCTTTTACACCGATCCATGTTCAGTCATTAGCTTCTAGTTTTACACTGTTCGCTTGCACCTCTGTTTCAGTAGAATTGTAACAACTTGCTGTTATCCATGTGTGATGAACAAGGTCAGTCATCTTATTGGATTTCAGTTTGACTTTTATTTCTCCACATTTCCCTGTATTTCATAGCTCCTGTGATAGTATACTCTCCATATCAAACGTGTTTTTCCCATTTCTAATCTTTGTATTCTCTACTTTCCAAGACCCCTACGTTTTCAATGCTCCTAATATAATTTTGGCCCAATTTTTTGTGGTTTGGTTATTATCATTTGATGATCTCAAAAGTGTCTCAAAAGATGAGATGGTTACTGGGATATCCTGGATCTTCCCCCCTGGGGCTATTCCATTATGATTTGTGATTTACAAAATCAAGCCTATCATCTTTTTTTTAAACTGAATTATTAATCCCTTCTGTTCTTTTCTGTGTTGTTTGGTTCTGCCATGAGCTATTGGCCATCCTGCCAGCACTGATAATACCTCGTTAACATGTATTGAATTAATAGTATGTTCCTGATTTTGTGCTAGGTACTTTACACAACAATCTCAACTAGTGATGAATAGACCTTTATAGATGACAGCACTTTTAAACCTTCTGTACTTTGAGAGATTAAGATTTAAGCTGTGCTAAACAATTTGTCAACTGTTATGAAGATAGCATGGGGTTGAGATGGTCAGGGAGGATACATCTTGAATCATTAACTAACTGAGGGTCATCTTTGATCGCTTTTTCTTTTACCTCTATTTCAAGTAACACCTTATCATATCTTTTGCCTCCTCAAAATTTTAGATATATTTTTCTTTCAGTCGTCTTTCCACATCATCAGATCTCTTTTTATTTGTTTGTTCCGTACCACTAAAGTAAAATAGTAAAACAATACCTTTGCCATCTCCAAAACTGTGATTCTTTCTTTATTCATTTTTCCCCAGTACCAAGAATCAAACCCATGTCCTTGCACGTGAAAGGCGGGCGGTGGCGCCACTGAGCTAAGTCCTGGCTCCTAAAACTGTACTTACCTAAAATGTTTTCCAGAAGCCTTTTAGTAATTAAAACTTTTTTAACACCCCCCCCCAAATCCGAGGGTACCTTTTGTTGCTCAAGAAGTTTGATTTGTGTTTCACAAGTTAACAGAAAATCCCAGGCTCCTGAGTGTAATTATTAAAGGTCACTACCGATGCTACGTGCAAACTTCTCTATGCACAAACTTCTCTGCGTGAGTGGCTTCATTACACCACTCCCACAATCCAAGTCTCCCGTGGGGTTTTCTTAGTGCTCTCACTGTTCTCTTCCTTCCCATATACTTCACTACCACTCACTTCTGGTAAATCAGAGCTTTGTTTCATGGAGGAAATTATATTTGAATCAGATTTTGAAATGAAGTGGATTAAAGGAAACATATTTAACACATGGATGACAATTAAAAATCAATCACCTCTTAAAATTAATTTGAGCGTTGTGTCTAACATTTGCATTTATACTTCCTTGTGACTTTTACAATGTGCATTCACATTGTATTATGTTTTTATGAACAATGCAAATCAGTAGAAGGTGAAATAATTAAGTATGGAAACAAAACTGTTTCTAAAACTCAGTTAATTTCGTGATTAATTATAAAGTACTTAAAAAACAGCGCTGGGTGAGATGGCATCTGTGGTTGGCAATAGACATGCTGTGGATAATTTATTATTAAAGACTTTTAAAATTTTAAAACACCAATTAAAAATCTTATAATTGAAGGGTAGAAAATGCTTTAAAAAAACAGCAATATGATTAAACAACATCATAAAACCTCAAGGCAAAGGCTGATCTCAAATAATAGTAAATTATCTGCGTAGGCCTATTTTTGTGTTAGTTAAATATCACAGAAAGAACAGCAGTGATAACACCTCAGGCTGCCGTCACTCCAGCTCTCTGAAGAAAGAATGGGAAACTTACACTGGGAAAAAACTGCAAAACAAAGCGATCTTAGGAGCCGGTGTTTTTCTTTGTTTATTTTGGCTTTTTCCTGAGATAATTAGTCTGTCAATGGTACTAGTACATACATTAGCCTGCTCTTAAATAGTTTAGGTTATTGCCAACCCCTTAGGACCTTTGCATTTGTACACCAGTAGACAGGAAACTTGAGGGAGCTTATAATGTAGCACGTATACTTTACAGGGCCGTGAACCCAGTGGCCTTTGAATATCAGCCATTTCTTGTGAATACCTGAATTGAATAGAAGAAAATTCCATATTCCACTGTGCTCATACCTCTTATTTGTGTTCTGAAATAGCAATTAAAAGTTGCTCTTTCAAGTTATGTAAAACCAGTGATTAAAATATTTTTATTGTGCAACAATATGAAGATTGGGTACAAATTGGCATTATGGAAATGATGGGAAATAAGAAATGAAAATGAAGAAAATTCAAAATCAGTTACCTCTTAAATGCCTACATGTGTTCTTATGTGAAGATGTTTTTATATAAATATTATTACCAAAGTAAAGCCTGATGTTACCTTACATTTTAATTTTTTCTGATTTTTTAAAAATTTATATTTCTCCTGGTTTCCTTAATTAGTTATTTCAAAATCAGTATGTTTTCTGTCTTTCTTAGTTTACTGGTTTTCTTATAGCTTTGTAGTTTATACATTTTTAAGGTTAAAAATATCTCAAAATTAATAAAGTTAAATCGATAAGGTTATCACATGCCTGCATACCCAACAGTTTCTTTGGTGTTAGTAATAGTTGTATTTTTTTTCTCATGCACTTTGTGCGTGAAACAAAATGTTAAAGAGAACATTTCAAGTTACTTTGACCAGTAAGAAAAAATATTTTAATTATATTATTTATTGGTACATTTTACACATCATAATCACACCCAGTATTGAGAATTTGTACCTGTACATGACATGACTTAATTCTCATTTTTCTCAGTTCTCCTACCCACCCAATGGACCCCAAAACCCTTATATTTTTACACTTTGTTTCCTTTTTTTGAGACAAGATTTCACTTTTTTGTAGTTCAGGCTGCCTTGAGCTCAGCCTTGAGCTCTCAGCAACCCTCTTGCCTCTGCCTGCTGACTGCTGGGATTACAGGTATGAGCCACCACACCTAGCACTGTGGTGTGTGGTATTGATTGATGGTGAGTTTAAGTCTCCACACCGGGTGCTGTTGTATGTTTTTACCAGGGATTGAACTCAAGTCCTTTGCTTGCAAGGCAGGCACTAGAACCACTGAGCTGAATCCCTGGACTTTTGTTTCCTTTTTTAACATCATATTTTTTTTATTTTCCCCTCATTACTTAACCCTACCCTTTTCCGTTTGAATATCCGTTCTGTTTTCCTTTCTAAATAGGCCAATTCAGTTTTAAAACAAGCAGTTTACAATTGTATTCTGTGTTTCTCACACACACACACACACACACACTACCTACAAGGAAATAAATGAGAGTACAGTAGTTGGCTCATTTTGATCAGAAAAATTGTTCCAACTCTTAGGCCTTGCATCAGTTTTGCACTAGCTCTGGAACTACACCGGATTTTTATGTATTTCCCATTATTAACTTGCACTCTTGGCATTTTAAGTGTTAATCATATTTTGTGCATAAGGTAAGAGTGTTTTTCCTAAGTGTAAAGTTAGCCCAGGATAATGTGGAAGTTCTAGGGGATTTTCAGAATTTATTTCTTTTTCTCTTTATAAAATAATTATTGAGATTTTATTTGAGGGAGGAATAGCACTATATTAAAATTTTTATTGTAGATTATTAGTACACGTGTGTACTGCACAATGTTTGCATTCCTTTTGAGAAGTTGGTATATGTATATACACATCCAAATTAATTTTGTATCCTAATTCCTGTCCCTTTTCCCCTCTCCTCATCTCTTGATCTTCTCAGAATTAGCCAGCAGCAAATGATAGTGAGGCTGCATGGAGAAAAGGACCCTTCTCCACTGTTGGTGGGAGTGTAGACTTGTACAAGCTCTCTGGAAATCAGTCTGGAGATTCCTCAGGAAGCTAGGATTGGAGGTCCCATTTTACCTGGTGATCGCTCTGCTAGGCATATACACAAAAGCATTAAAAGATTCATATCAGAGCGACATGTGTGAAGCCATGTTTGTAGCAGCTCATTTTGTGATAGTTAAGTTTTGGAAACTACCAAAATGTCCATAGTTAAGTTTTGGAAACTACCAAAATGTCCATCAGCTGGAGACTAGATAAAAAAGATGTGGTTCTTTTATAGAATGGAATATTATTCTGCCATTAAAAATGATAAGATTGAGTCATTCATACTAAACTGGATTTTCCTTCAGGACATCCTAAGAAGTGAAATGAATAGGTCACCGATATGTAAATATTACATATTCCCTCTGGTATGAGAAAACAAAGATGAAAAGGAGTTCTAGTGTATATAGTAGGTATTGTGAAATAGAAAATATTTAAAAGAAAATAAGGTGTAGTAAATATCAAGAGGGAAAATACTGTAATATTAATTAAAAAAGAAACAAAGCTAATGCGTATAGGGGATGGGAGGGTTGTAGGGTGGGAGAAGTAGTGGGAAAAAATGAGAATTAAGTCAAGTCATATTCTGGTAAAAATTCTCAATGTTGAATGTGATGGTGATGTGTGTATATAATGCCCCAATAAGAATTTGAATTTTTTTTAAAAAAGAAAATAATTAAAAACATCATTTTTGTACATGTTTGCAGTATATAACATTTACATTCCTTGTGTAGAGTTGGTTCATGTATACAACACATTCCAATTCCTTTAGTTCATCCCCTTTCCCTCTATCTCTTGATCCCATCTTTGAGAACAATACACTTCTCTTTTCCATTTATCTATGATTTATTTTGCTGTTTACATTTACTAAAAAAATAGGAAGAAAAATCTTGATGTAATGAGAAGTGTTTGAAAAATGAAATGGGTCAGAGGGGAGTGAGCTGGGACAGTCACCAAAAATACCATTTTACTGGAGAAAATAAAATACAGTCAAGAGCAGACATCCTCAGCCACACAGCAGTCATCACATGAACCAAGACAGATTATCTTAAGTAGGTTCCTTCTGAGGGGAGAAAAATGGCTTCTTCAGTTGTAATTCTCTGCTTAGCAAGTAGCAGAAGTTTTGGTTTTCTGTCTGCATCTATTCTGAAGGAAATTAGAATTGATCGAAGTCTAATGAATTTAAATATTTTAAGTGTGTTTAACCCATTAAAACTCATAAATTTACTATTTAACCATTGCCTCATAAAATAGGAGACATATATGATAGAGAATGCCCAGTATTTACACAGAAATCATGTTCTGCTTTTCTGAAATTGTTTATTTTACAATTTAAATAATGGTAGGAACCATAACATATTTCAATAATTCATTACTGATGAAATGATGTTTAATATCTAGACACATACTATTATATCTCTATCTCTTTGTATCCATCTATATTCAAATATTTTGTGAGAGTTAAATTTGTTAACTAGGACATTTCTAGTTGCAGGTACTATTTAAGTAGAAAATACATTGAATTGCTGGAAAAAAATCAACGATTTATAATAAATCCTCAGTGTTCATGTTTTATTAATTTACTACTTGTAAGAATTTGTTAGTGCTAAACTGTAGTTTACTTTTATGTACAAAAATGAATTTTGCTAATATGATGGAGTAGAAAGTCTGAAATGCCTACTCCAGAAAAGTCTTTAAATCATATAATACAGTCTTGACACAAGAACCCAATTCATTCCCAAGGGCTGGTTGTGACTGAAGTTGGTAATTGCCTTCGATCTCTGCTGTATAATTGTACACCACGCTTTCTTCCAGGCAAATCTCATCGTCTTCACAGAGACATTGTCCCAGGATTTCTTAGTTAACCCTGTATAGGAAAGGAAGCTGTAATGTTATTTTCAGATCTCTTTAAGGGTTAGGTCTATATCTGAGACCAACTGAAAGCATGAGTGACAGGAATTTAGGTCATATCTCAATACTTTGGTCATAAGAAAAAAATAAAGTTCCATTTTTACCCACATCATTTGTATGTCAGGCTGGCTGTAACTTGGAGGTCCTCTGTATTTGAAAGGCACATCATGTTGAAGGCAATAAATCATAGTTGATAGGCAAAACACTGTTAATATTATGGTAATTAAAATGTATATATTCAAAATATGTGTTGGACAAGATTTCATAAGTGATATTTTTTATTTTTATTGTTAATACTTTCATGTTTTTAATAGTACTTATTTATTGAAAATATCTTATAATTCCAACGTTTCAAACTCAGATTAAAATCTCCCTAGTTAGTAGAGAATTGGCCAATTTTTGTCTTTACTTCCCTTTAAAATTTTTCTGAGATCTGAATAAAGTAATCCTCTTATTGTTTTTATTTTTATATCATTGCTGTCTCCTATTTTGGAGACATTAATAAGCTGAAAATATTATCAAATCGATAACAAAATTAATATAATAATTGGAAACACTACTGCAAAATCAATTCTAGAATAATAAAGTTCACTGTACCTGATGTAAAGTTGAAATTGTGTTCATATCTATCAAGTATGAAGTGCCAAATTTCTGTAACAACTTCATTACTTTGAAATAAATTAAATTTTCCACCAACATTTCTGTTTATGCTATGACTCAGGTCTAGTCAATTAAAGTATCAGCAGGAAATCTCAATACGTAGATCTTGATATTCTCTTCAGTACAACTCCTGTGGTTTAAAACATTCCAATTTTTGTCACCTTTTTTTTTTCTTTCTCTTCTTTCCTCATACCTTGAGATCCATATATTTCTCTACACAATGACCCAGCTGTTTCTATGTTTTAAAGATATTCCAAAAAAATATGTCCAAAACAAATGCATTTTTATTTAGTTGAAACAACTCCACTCAGCTTGCCTTTTGCTGTGGATGTATGTGTGAAGACTGCTGAATGTCAACATGAAGCAGACGTGTGACTTTGATCCTATTTAGTTCAGGTTTTCAATACCGACAGCGGTCTTGACATGCAACCCCAAGACTTCCAAATCTCCAGTCCAAGCCTAGGAAGTTCCTTAGAGTTTCTAGCACTGCTACTAAAATGGTCTTAGAACTAATCTCGAAGACTCAAAGCTAATTCCCTTCTATCTATGTATCATACTTTAAAAACTATAAAATTTCAAAATAAAGATAAATGATATTTTACATTTTCTCTCTTCCATCACTTTGTCCATTTTCTATTTTTCATTAATTGTTAAAGTTTTTGTCAGATGAACTCTGACACTGTGGCCTGGTTTTGGTTTGCATCTGTCTTCCATGGTTTGGCAGGTTGAGATTTAAACTCCATTGTGAAATATTGAGAGGATAAAAAAGTAATCTATACATGGCATTTAGAGTCTGTGTATTTTGGAGGTGATTAGGATTATACAAAGTCGGTAGAGTATGTTCTCTACAGTAGAATTCAACTAGAGGCAGATGGGAAGACACATCTCACATTTCATGTGTTCTTTTCTTTTGCTGTGTAATTTCCTGGTCTGTCCCAGGACTTTTCCAGCAAAAATACCATCAGCTGATGTGGCTCCTTGACCCTGAACTTCAAGAAGTGTGCATCAATATAAATCAATTTCCTTATAATTTACCTAGTCTAGTGTACTGTGTGATTAATGATGAAAAATTAAATAACATACCATGTTTAAACAGTTCAGGAGTTTAACAGTTTTGTCAGTGTCTGAGCTGTCTCAGTCTTCTGCACTTTTCCATGTGTCACCTGGCATTTATGTTGTCCTGAAGTGCCAGTTACACTTGGAAAGTTCTGTGGTTAAACAATCATTTGCTTTCATGCTTTCTCCACTTTTGTAGCATTTAAGTCCTGCACAGCCAACCTTCAATTATTAACGTACATTTTATTTCTTACAATATGTATGTGTGTATAGAATATTACTTAATGATTTCCCACTGCTCTGATACCAAGCCCAGAATTTCCTAACATGGCTCACAAAGATTTTTACTGTCAGTATCATTTTGCTAAAATACTGGCATCCCTCAGCCGTAAATTATACAACTACAAATAAGTTGATATCATGTATATTCACGGTTATGCTAAGCATCCTCAAGCTCGTAGGCTTTTGTACTTACTAATTCTTTATAGTACTGAGGATTGAACACTCAACCTTGTGCTTGCAAGGCAGGTGGCAGCACCACTGAGCTAATGCCCGGCCCCACACTTACTAATTCCTCTGCCTGGGGCTAATTTAATTTTATCAAAATCCATCCCTTCTACCTGTTGTGTACATCATACTATAAGGGTCACATCTCTACTGAAGTCTTCATTTATTAGGTATACATGCCAAATACATTTCCTGGGGTCTCTTAGAACACCATAGCTGTCCCTGCTGGGTGCTCCCCAATCCTATATATTTATATAAGCACTTTGACTCTTCCAGCTTTATGACCCCTGTCTAGCATGTGGCTGTAAAGAATGCCAATACTAGTTTGGCCGGTTAGTCCCAACATTAAGTACATGTTTTCATGAATTCATGAAGGAATGAAAATGTAGAATATTTTATACTATAAATAAATTTTAAACTTTCTGCAAACCTAAAACCTGTCTTTTAGTGATATTTGGTGATATTTCTAAAAAATGTTCTGGTAAATGCACCAGTTACATGCACACAAGGATATGTTAATGGTTAAATGTTAGTACTTTTTAAAATTGATTGATTGATTGATTGATTGATACAGGGTCTTGCTTTTGCAGTTTAGACTGGCCCTGAGCTCGGCCTTGAACTCACAGTAGTCCTCCGGCCTCTACCTCCCTAGTGTTGGGATCACAGGTGTGAGCCAACACACCCCGCACTGTGGTATGTGGTACTGATTGCTGGTGGGTGTGAGTCTCCATGCTTGGCATTGTGGCATGTGGTTATTGGGAATCCAACTCGGGTCCTTGCACTTGAAAGCCAGGCACTGGAACGACTGAGCTGAATCCTTGGCCCAAAATTTATTTTATTTGAAAGAATTTATATTTGCTACAGTAATAAATATGCTTCCTGTACTAATAAATATATTTGTGTGCAGTTGAAGACACTAAGAATATAGAAGTTAACCTTAAGAGAGCAAAAATTCATGGTTTTCAACATTAATGTCTAAGAAATTTTGAGAAAGATATTATCATCAAATTACACATTTGAATGACATTTCTCCTACCAAACTTCTCTTGCAATAATATTTATATAGACTTTAATCTTTTGCTACTAAAATTCCTTTGGCATTCAGTTTATAATTCATATCTCAAATGCCTTAGGACCTAAATAATTATTCAATTTTTCAATAACAACTTAGATGGTTTACTGATAATCTAGTCTTTGCTGACCTGATTTTTAAAGTAGGTTTTATCCCAACCTAGCATTGAAGTCTTGTAAAATTTATACAGCTTTTCTCATCTTCATTTATAAGTGCGGACATTAGACTGGAATATTTTAAAACTCTTTTAACTTCTAGAGACTATGATTATATTATTTAAAATCCTTATCTGAACTCAAACATCAGATGAAAACCTGTACTTTCCAATTATCCTCTTTTTAAAAATCAATTTTAAAGTTAGAACAGTCATAAAGTTTATTTTTTAGAGAACATTTTGAAATATAAAGGGGCTCTGACCTTGATATTTTATGATGCAAATAAGATATTTGTTATGTGTAATGAGATAATTAACATAAACTAGACCAAGATTAAAAACAAACAAACAAACAAAAAACTATTGTGTTTGCAAATCATATATTGCACATATTTTTTAATCACAATTTTGGATGAAGTATATGACCAAATATACACAACACTAGAAGTGTTTATTATAAAACATGCCTGTTAAAATTAGCATGTTGTCATAACATACTAGAAAAGATATACACAGATCTTACATTTGAATTGGTTTCCACTTTTTTTTTTTAAATCTTATCAATACTCTGTTGGCAATGGGAGGGGTTTTTATGCACTCAAAATTCTGCTTGAATATTTTAGAAAAATTTTCCCCTCAGAAGTAGGAGAGTTTATGGAAAAGTCTCCTGGATCCCAAATATTGTTCCTCCCCAGTGTTACTAGTCTATCTGCAAAATATTGGGTAGAATAATTTCATTTCTTATGCTCAGAGGCCAAATTGGTATAGCAACTCATTGTAGGATCCAGTATTTTAAATGCTAACTGTTTTATTGGCTATATTTTTCTCACATCATGAATAATATCTAGCATTAACAATGTTAAGTTTGACTTTGAAAAAAAAGTAAGATAATTTGGGTCATTCCTTCTATATGTACACATAATCTCTAAGTAGATTTTTCCATGTCTTCTAGTGTCACTCTTTCAATACCAAGACTCCTTATTAAAAGGAAATGATGAGTTAGAGAACTCTTTACAAGTTCATTGGTCATGTAATTATATATTTACTACACAGACACGTCCTTTGCTTCTGATTCTCATATTCTAATTTTGTATTGATTGAAGAGCAGATATTTTGGGAGACCTAAAGTTCTGCTTTGCTTGTGGCCTTCGATACCTTTTCTTACAGTTTAAAAAAAATGAAGAAGTAGAAGACTAACACACTGGAACAAAACCAGACAGGCACTGCAGGGGAGCAAGAGAAACATTTAAAAAGTGAGATGTGAAATGATGTGAACGGGTCCTACACTCACTTGCTTTTCATGGAGAGCAAAGTCAACTGCTCAAGACGGAAGCAGTTTGTCTCCTCTGCGCCTCCACCCCCGGCCCAGCACGAGGGTGTTTCCAGCAAATAGCTGGCAACGTCTGCAGTATTTTGTCTCATGTCTGGAGACAGTTCGATAAAGCATTTTTTTTCTTTTCCAGAAATACACCAGTGCACTGAGGTTAAATGAGAGATGGGAGAGCCCCACCCCTGCCGTGCCAACCACAGGCTTGACCTCGGTGCCCTTTCAATCATCTCCGTAGCCACAAAGTAGGAAATTGGAGCTCTGGCATGATTTCTCATTGGTGCCACGACTGTAAAAGCTTCAAAATAATTTTACAAAGTTACTTTAAATTTAACTATGAATGGTTCACTCAGTGCATCATTATTTCATAGGTACTTTTATCTATTTGACACTACTTTCTCAGTTAATGTATATATATATATATATATATATATATATATATATATATATATAGTTATAGTTATAAAACATAGCTCATATTCAGTGAATGACTCAAGGAAAAAGAATATAAAGAATTTAGTATTTTGAAAGATTTTCTGTCAAACAAAAATATATCACAGTCATGGGTAATATTAAGATGTTTCAGTGGAGGACAGGCTACATATGCAATGGTATCTTGTAAGAATGCAATGCAGCTGAGACATTCCTGTGTCCTAGAGATGTCTTCTCCCTAGCATTGTAGGGCATCATTCATATGTTTGTGATGGTGTTGCTACAACAGACCTGCTGTGCTGCCAGTTGTATGAAAATATAGCATATAACTTATATGTGGTGTGTAAAACTTGAAAGGGATAATAAATGACCACCGTTTTGATATTTATTATAACAGACTTCTTGTGATTTTTAGAGTACACTCCAACTTATTAATAGGAAGTTTACTGTGGAGCAGTGTATCGCACATGTCAGGTTTACCATATCTCTTGATTTCATGAGGAGCGCAGACTGAATGATTGACTGTATCACCTAGGCTGATGCAGGTACAATCCACCCTGTCCCCCAATGATCACTTTATCTCCCAAAGCTTTTCTCAGAACTTATATCCTGTCACTGCAAACTCATGATTATGATTTCTAAGTGTAGAGCTATCTGGTAAAAGTTATATATGCTAATCAGAGTTTTCTTGTTTATCTTTTCCCAAATTATAAATAATAGTTTATGCCTTAAGGGTATGTATTATAATTGTAACTGAGAAGTCACATCTGTGCATGTGCCAGGTCACTTCATCAAACCAACCACATTTTATTAAATATAAGCTTTAAACATTTGTGCCATAATTTTCTTATATCTAGTATATCACTTGTTCTATTATCATCATTTTAAGCAGTACTAAAAACTATCCCCAATTAAGAAGCAAAGTGGTTGTAGTAACTCAGTATGGTGTATGCTTATGGCTTTAAGAATCCTGAATCAGTGAAGGTTTTTGACTTTGTCCCTGAGACATCAGTGATTATCCACCAGAGAGATGGTAGAACAATAAAATAACAATGATAAACACATAAGTAAATGTCTTTTCTATTGGAATAAAATACATTTTTCATATTTACTTTAAATCCAAATACTCAACATAATATGAACATAACATACAGGAAAAATGCTACTTATCCTTGATTTAATACAACTCTTTGATTTAAATTTGTAACACTCTGTTTCTGAAGTATTCTTCCTACTAAAAAAAACAAGCACAACAATAATTAACCTTCATAACAAAGATACCATAAGAGGATTTATGGCTTTTGCATTTTTAAAATCTATAAATAGTTAATGATTATTTAAATAAAAGGGCAGAACAATTTAATGTCAAACAAGATATATCCCAATATCTGTAAATGTTATTTTATATCTGATGGAAAATGAGATGTAGTTAGAAAATTACAAAAATTGTTGTAGGACTGTAGTGGGAACCTATCAGACATGTGTTATTGTTTCTTTTAAGTCAAAAAATGTTAATGTATGTTTTCTCTAAATTAAAATCTCAGTGTCTGGGTATAATTTCACACTTGGCACTTTACAATAAGCCCATGGGTTTTAGCTCTAAAAACTTCACCTTCACTGTTTTGGGAGCTGAGGGAATGTATAATATTTAGTTTTAGAGACCAATACAATTTTTATCTTGCCCCTTTATAGTACAATTTCTGAAATATACACCAAAAAGTTTTAATTTTGTTCAGAAGAACTGTCACTAAATGAAGACTTCAATAAATTTATTAAAATCAGAAGAAGGAATAGAGATGAATCATGCAGTGGTAAGAATGCTAAGAAGGGAAGATTAAGTTTATGTATTAATAGAGTGTGTCACATAAATATTCTGAACTACCTCAGTTTCTCCCTCTATAAAATGATCCTTTATATTACATTATTTGCAGTGCTCTGTCTAGCGCATATTTTTAAAATAATTATGTAAAGGTGTGTTAAAAATAAATGAACAATCAGCTGTAATTTGATTGAAAAGTCTAGTTTGTAAGAAACATATTTTTTTGAGAAAGAGGTTTCAACTATTAAGCAGAACATGCTTCAGAGTAGATGAAATTAACTCAGATTTATTTGTATTTAGTAACATCAGCTGAGATGTAACAATTAGTACAGTCTTTCCAAATGCTTTTATTTTTCCCTTTGATACACTATTTAAGTTTCTTACTTGTTTGTCACATTAAGAGTAGCCTTTAGAGTGAAGCATTATAAATAATAACAAATCTTACATTTAATAAAGCTAAAATAGGTAGCATTTTATTTTTTCATACAACCCAGTAAAAATCACACTGCATGTTATAATGTCTGGAGGATGTGATAAAATAGAGCAGATTTTTATATAAAATCCATGGACTGTGGCTAACACACAAAGGCTAATGGCTGCAGTGAAAGTAGATCACAAATTCATCAATAAGGGAAGCTTTGTCATTGAATTATCCTGTCTTCTATCTGTTCTAAATATCATTCAATCAGTGATTATTTACTGGGTGCATAATAGTTTGTAGCTAGCACATTAGGAGAAAAGACAGGACTGATATGTGAACAGATTACAAAGTCAGAAATTCAGAATAAAAATGAGAGTAGAAGCTCAGTTAGAAGAATTACAGTCCTCTGGCAAGACAGTGAGTATGGTGAGTACACACGTGAGAAGGGCAATGCTCAGGAAGTTCCACCACAACCACATCAAACCTGATTATAATGTGACCCACTTTGTCCTGAGCTCCTTAGTATTTGTTCTGGCATGAGGAGGGGAAAGTAAGATGAAGAACTGCATGAGTCCATATTTGGCCATAACTGATATGAATCAATAATTTTTCTATGGAACATAGAGCATCTACATATATAATTTTATTCAGTCCACAAAACAAGTGTTGATTTACATATTGACTATCTTGTATGTAACTCTATAATCTGTACCTGGGGTTTCAGATTGACTTACATTATTCGATTGTGCTACATACGAGGACTTTATACATAAAAAACAAGATGAGCCAATAAGAAAAACCGTTGTCACGAATCCCGACTTTCTTATGCCTGGATAAATCATCCTGCAGGTGTAAAGAGCTTGGATCAGAAAGAAAATCACAGTTCTCATGTGGAGGTTGAATTCTGAACACAGTGTGACAAACAATTGTGTTTTTTCCTTGGTGTTTTACACTGCTGGAGTCGAAGTTCACAGAGAACAAGAGAACTGTAAGTAACAATGGAAATAATGCTTTTATAAGCCTCCAGAAATATTAGGATGTGAGTAATTTTTCTTGAAGTTTCTCCAAAATAAGGTAGTAGAACATATCTTTCTCAAGCACTTATAGAGAGTTGTTGTGTAAAAACAATCTAAAGTCATCTGTGATTCAGATTGTGAATGGTAGCTCCTGTCACAAACAAAAGAACAGCTCCGGGCCTTGCACAGCCGGAGATTTGACAATGGCCCTGTCAGAGGGCTGTCAACCCCTTAACTTCACAAACAAGTTGCAGTGTGTAACAGAAATTCTGTAAGATAGTAGCCTCAGAAAATGCCTTATGGAAACAGCAGTCTTTGGAAGTTTGACTTGTGTAAAAACCATGAAAGAGTAAGGCTGGAGGTTACAGCACTGGTTAAATAGTTCTGATACTCGGGGGAAACATCACCAGTTTCTGGTATAGCCATAGGAAAATGGTGATAGTGAACAGAGGACCACAGAGAATGGACTTCCTTATGAGAGGTGTCCCAAGGTTTTATTTTCTCTTTGTTTGTCTGCCTTAAAAAATGTGTTTCTATTGATGCCTTTCTTTGATTGAAGTATCCACACATAGATGGTATGTCTGTCTGCCAGTCTGTACTTATATTCGATGCTTTCCTAGGGTTATGATAAAAATGTACATCATTGCATATTAAAGGCAGTGAAAATTATGTTCTGTTTTCACCACTGACGTATCACTTGAGGTACTAAGTCAGTGTGATAGGAAGAAAAACATGCGGACCACCAGTTCAGGAGACTGAATGTTCTGAAGCTTCACTGATGTGAGTTTTCCTACCAAAGCATTACCTGGGAGGCATCAGAGGTAATCAAAAGCTTATACTGGAAAACTCTAACTGGAATATTTTGTGATCATTTTTTGCATTAGTTACTTTGGCAAACCTTTCCTCAAGATGACTCTACAACTTAGTTTTGCCTCTTATCATTCCACTGTTGCTTTAGCAGTGAGGTCCTAGTTGGGCGTTTAGCTCAAGTGGCACATGTCTATCTTGTAAGCACAAGTTCCTGAGTTCGAGTCCTGGTACCTCAAAAACAATAAACTCCAAACAAAAACAATGAAGTCCTTTCTGTATAGAGTATTAAAATTCCAATGCTTTATCTACTTTGTCTTTTTCTATCCTTCCTTTTAGAACAGGTCACTCTTAAATATAGTATTTAATTTACTCCTTGGTTGTCTTGGCTATCTCCTCACTACCAACAACATGAAAATGTAGGCTTCAAAAAGTTATTTGATTTTATGTTTTATTTCATGCTGTGTCTGTACCTGAAACATTAATGAACACAGAGAAGGGATTTAGCCAATTGATTCCAATTAGATAGTGTAAAAGTTGTGTGCTACCATCAAATGTTTTTTTGCCACAAGCTACACAGTGATTGCTGGCTTATCTTTCTTTCTTTATTCAAATTTATATTGATACATTATACACACACATCATGATTGCAATCAACATTGAGAATTTGTACCAGTGTATAACACTGCTTAATTCTTAGTTTTTCACATTTCCCTACTCACCCTACAGCCTTCACCTCCTATATACATAAGCTTTGTTTCCTTTTTAAAAAATTATCATCACATTATTTTCTCCTTGTTACTTACTTCTACACCCCTTTTCCTTTTAATAACTTCTATTTCATAAAATCTCTTATATATTCAGGAATTCATTTACATCTTCATTTTCTCATACCAGAGGAAAGACAGATATTTTCCCATCTGTGATCTAGTTATTGCACTTATGAGTGCATCCTCTTGGCTTATCTTTAAGCACTTACCCTACCATGATTCTTTACACTCAGAATCTACCCTCCAATTCTGCGGGTTCCAGGCAGTGGCTGGCCTGTGTGGCCACTCCCACCTTGATTACCTTCTCAGGATTCGCTGGGATTGTTTTCACATTACTCGAATCTTCCTTTACTAGTGTTTCTTGCTCTTCTTCTTTGGTGTCCGTGCCTTCCCACATGCCAAACATTTCAAAAAGTTCCATATTTCAGATTCTAGCATTTTATGAATAGTGACATAACTGTAAGAGGAAGACCACATCAATAGTTTTCATAATAATAGAATTGTAGAAGTATGAATATTTGTAATGAAATTACATTCAGATATTTATGTATCAAAATAGTTAAAAATCTACTATATAGTTGTTAACCAGACAATTCAAGTGAGGACTTAGTCATAATCATCAAAATAAAAGTGAAACAAAATTAGCTCCCTGGTTTATTAGAATATTACACATATTTCTAAGATTTTTGAAGTACTTACACTTTGCCAATGACTTTGTGTTACTAGCATCTCTACGGTAAAATTTTGAATGCAGACATTAGTGAATAAATTTATAGATTCAAAGACTTAATTCAAGTGGTTTAAGTAATTTAATCAAAATCCGACTTACAGAAGTGGATCCCTGGAGCAGGTACATCTGACATCAAAGCTGATGCCGCCTTTCCTAGATAAAAGGATTCTCAAGTGGTGAAAGGAGCACAGTGGGGTTGAGGGGTTAATCAGAGTATTCTGTGGTCAGAAAAAGCTTTCCAGAGGATATGGCCTTAAATTGAATCTGGGAGAACTGGAGAGTACAACAATACTGATGAGGCTAAAAAGAAGAAAAAAAAAATGTTCTGGAAAGTTCAAGTGCATCAAACTGGGCCACGGAATTAGAAAGACACTTGACAAAAGGGAAATGTTAGGCCAAAGAGATATGGTTGAATCCCTGGGTTAAACACGTCATTAAATAAAAATGTTAGCAAAACTGTATGGGCATTTTATAGCACCTCTAAGAACTACTGCTTGTGTGCTCATGAAGATGAGGAACTCATTTGTGCAGCTGGGGCCCCGGGGACAGCATAGTCTAATGTCTGAGTAAAGCTGCAGTGTCCGTACCATTGTGCAGCAGTTTGCAGAGTGCCAAGGCAGCTGCGTTAGGTGCAGAGGTCACTGTTATCATCGTCAGCTTCGTTTGTCTTATTTCTTTTTGTCCTTTTGCTATGACTGTGAGTGTTTCCCACCATTTCTCATGTAGTTTTCCTGCCTCCTGGCTCAGAGCTATCCAAAACCATCCACTGTTTCCCTTTGTTTTAATCGGGAGACATCTGTGTCCTTGGTTTGTAACTAAGAATGGTCAATGAAAAGAATAATGTTACTGTAATCATTGATGAGATTGAGTACAAAAACTGCATTATTTCTGGGAAAAATGAAATCAAAGAAAATAGGAATTTGACAAAAATGAAGGTGTTAGATGTCATCTGTCTACCACAGAAATGTATTACCCCAGAAAAATGAAACTATTCCCACAAAAATCTGTATGTGAATACTCAGATTATTTTTAATAATCCCAAACTGATACTAAATGGCTGAAACGTGGTAAATTTATATCCTGGAATGTTACTTGCCATTGGGGAAGAAAAAGGTGTCAAAACCCATAAGAGTTTCCTTGAATGTCCAGTGAATTGCACTGGTTGAGGAAAAATGTTAGTCCCCAACAATGACATACTATGACATGTATTTCCAGTCTTTAACATGCCCAAATAGTAAAAATATGGAAAAGGGAACAGAATAATGGCTGTTGGGGCTTCAAGAACAGTGATCGGAGTTTAGTGGGAGCTCAGTTATATGAAGCAAGCTGAGTGATCTCTGTGGTGATCACATTGTTCCTTATTTTGACTGACTCGATGTGAATATCCTGATGGGGATATAGCACCAGAGTTTAGCAAGATATTGCCACAAGGAGCATCTCATTAAGTAACGTGCAACATGTCTACTATAACTGCAGGGAAATATTTAATGTGAAATAAAAAGGTTAATAAGAAAATGCTTCAAACGTTTTAGAAATTCTTATGAGAAAAATGCCTGTTCTACCTGAACCACAAAGTGAGACCCTGTCTCAAAAAACCTAAAAAAAAAAAAAAAAAAAAGTAGAACATTTTTTTTCCTCAGTACTTTCCATTGTACCCAGGGTCTCTAGAAAGGGACTGTTAAGATAATTTTTTACTTTCAAAAAGTATATCATTAAATATTGCACAGTATTTATTATAATAGAGATTCTGATCTCTGGTGCTCTGGAAATTATTCAACTCCCTAAAGTCCAAGTGAGAGAGAAAGAAAATTAAAACCATCACCACCAACAACAACAACCACTTCTATTATGCTCATCCCTGACCTGTGATATTTCCTCTACTATTTTGAATATCAAAGAGAAATAAAATCAACACAGTTCTCTTCAATAAATGCAATAAATAGCTACCAACATCAATCAGCTATATGCACCCTGACACAATCAATGGAGAATAATTTTTGGGAGCTCATTTTGAAAACTTAAAGGGATCATTGATTTTTTAAAAAATAGAAGTGCTCCTTTACTGATGGCAATCTCATTGGAAAGAAAAATCTCTGATTGTCTCAGGGATTGGATACCATTACAGGCTTGATATCATATCTGATTTGAGTTATTTGGTGAAAAGGAAGCCTCTGCTCTAAATCATGATTTTTACATGAGTGGGAATGTTATCAGAGATTCTAAGGAAAAAATTCTTAAAGGGGTCTTTGACTGCCCTGAAGTTTATGAATATACTTAATATCGGTACTTTCATAAATATTTTACTGAGAAGTCAGTGTCTAGTAGACTAAATAAACATCTTGGTTCAATTTCTTGAGAGACGGGTAAAATGAGCTTTTTCCAAGAAAATGTAGGATAACTCAGGAAAAGGTGAAGAGGAAAAATTGCACTGCATAATTCTGAGATAATTTCACTAAATAATAAGGTAGATCTTTTTATTGATATCTTTGTGGATCGCTATTTTAATCACACGGATGATCATTATGAGTTCCTCTGTCCAGACTGCCTTTGTGTATGGACTTTATCGGAGGTGGATATGTGTTCAAAGTGCTAGTGCTGGAGATCAGCCGGGAATAAAGTCCAGAGAGGTATTACAAGTCTGCATAAAAATTCTTAAGTGATTTTACACTTGAAATAGTAAGCCATACTCATTATTACAATCACTCATTGGAATAATAAAAAAGAACTTATAAAAGATAATCTCTTTGAATTAAGGACAGAAAGAAGGAAACATGTTTTACAACCCTGGCGCCTGTTAGTGTTTTAGTGAAGGTCTGGTTCTTTAACAATGTGGTCAGTGGTAACTCTAGTTTGTGTTGTTGTTTTGTTTTTTTAATTACATTTTGTAGTCAGGATTTTTTTTTTACATTTGCCTAACAAATTGAAAATTTGAAGAGATTAAATAAAATTCCTCATAGGAACAAATAATGTTATGTTAGAGAACATGTTTCCAATTTTATTTTAAAACATTAATTATAACTGTTAGAGTCAAGAATGTTTTTTGGTAGTTAGAAAGAAATTTGTGATGTTCTGCATTAATATTAGCAACGATTAACTGAGATTGCCTAAAGCAGACAGTATATAGCCTATTCTGCAATGAAAAATATGATGTTGGACATTTGACACGACATGTTTGCTACCAAGACTAAATCTAAATCTTGAATATTTTAACTCCCTTGTCAAGAAATAAAACACCTCAGAATCTAACAGAAATCTACTTTGGTACACAGATATATTTTGTTTTGAGTAATAAATTTAGAATTTAGTTTTATGAAATAAACCAAATAACGAATTGCATGACAAGTTAGAGAGTAATACATATTAATTATAAATATTATATTGTGAACTTTTCTGTGTGAATAAATAGCTTTCTAAAAAATAAAATAAACATCTCAATCTAGGCTTATTTATAGCCACACATATACATTTATATAATATCATCAAAGAGAATCAAGGCCCTAAGTCATTAGGAAACACATATAATCAAAAAAGAAAACTTAGACTTTATAGAGAGAAAGTAGTTACACATACAAATACATCCACTTCTGCGTTTGAGCTGTTTTGTCAGTTTTCAGAATAACATTGCTTTTTAGTTTTCTCTTGGTGTCATTTTTCTTTTTTATTTCTTTCTTTTCCATTTTTATTTGTTTTTACTATAGTGAGATTATCTTCTCTTTCAGAAGTCAAAATAAGTACTAGTTGAGATTTTTATCATGACTAGTTGATCTGCTATCTCATAAGACAAAAATAAACAAACCAGCCTCAGAGGAGAGTTGGAGTAAATGTATTATTTTCTAAACAGCGCTTTCTTCTGGATATGTTAGCTATGAAATTTGTGGCAGGTCATCCCAAACAAGATGTAGGGGGGAAGGAATAGTTCAGTCTTTTCCTCAATCACTTGAATTAAATATGGAACTTTTCTTTCAAAATAATTCTCTTTTCATAAATTTCTTAGTGAAATATATCATCATGCTAATCTGACCATTCTAATCTGTGCAGAAACAGTAGAGCTCAACAAAAAACAACTCTGAGTAGAACAAGTACTAAAAAAAAAAAAAAAGCTAAGCTGCATGTAAATTAATCCAAGACACAGTTTGACAACATAGACAAGCACTGGCTTTACTAATTTGACCAGTGTTAGTAGCTGTGTCTGGCAAAATAAGGATCTTTTATTTGTGCCTTCCTTAAAAATGAAGAGTAATATAAAAATGTATTTAACTAATAGTAATCAGATGTTTGAAAGAGGTTAGAGGCCACTTTATACTTAAAACATCACAGCTCTTTCTGCAAGAGCTACTTAAAATGGAAAAAAAAAAATGTCACTAGGTCAGGATTTCAATCTTTGCTTGTTTTCTGATATGTGGTCTGGTCCACAAGGCCAAGTCACTGATAATCTCTGATTCCACCATTCTCAATGCGTAAAGTGAGGAAGATGAACAGGAGCATCAAAAATGATATTCAGAATCCAAAGCATTATTGTCCTTCTAAAACACTGATGTATCCATAGTTGCCCATTAATGTCTGCAGGGGATTGGCTTCTGAAAAGTTTTCCCCCTCATACCAAATCTCCCCTCATGCCTCTTATATAAAACAGGATGGGCCAAGGATTAAGCTCAGTGGTTCTATCAAGCACCTGCCTTGGGAGCGCATGAGCCCGGTTTCCATCCCCGGTAACCACATACAACAATGTCAGACATGGTGACTCATGCCCACCAGCAATAAGTTCCACATACCACAGTGCTGGGTGTGTGGTGGCTCACACCTGTAATCCCAGCACTTAGGAGGCAGAGACAGGAAGATTGTTGAGTTCGAGGATCAGCCTAAACTACAAAGCTACAAAATGAAACCCTGTCTCAAAAAAATGAAAAAAGCAAACTAACAAACACAAATCAGACAGGTGGTATTAGTACATGACTTATATATCCTCCTATGTACTTTAAATCATCTCTAGGTAATGTACAATATCTAGTGCTGTGTAAATGCTACAGAAATAATTGTCATGTGTGTTCTTTAAGGATTAATGACAAGTATTCATACATGTTTGTTACTAATGTAATTATTTTAAAATTGGCTTGTAGATCTGAACTTTTTGAACACATAGGGTGTCCTATATATGCTTTATTTTTTTCTTTCTAATGAGGAATACAATTATCTTTAAAAATAGAGTTGTAATACAGTCAGGCTGTATTTTAATGCACTCATACTAATTGTATTACACTTAAAAATTGGAGAACCAAGAAAAAATATATATATATATTATAAAATATAACAATAGATATATTGCATTAATGTCCACTAGGTTGGCAGTAGAGAGTTTCCTAGCACGTGTGAACCTACATTACCTTCAGAACAAGAAGGGAGAAGGAGACTAGAGCAGATGATATTAGCGTTTTCTTATCACTTGTGTTGGCAGAGAAGTCTTTAAGTCATCTCCACAAAGTAAACCATCCAGTCATTTACATGAAAGCTGCTCTAAAGTAAGATAGCAAGTGTTTATATTTCTACTAAAAATATAACATAACATTTTGATGTGTTATGTAAATAAGCATAATCCTACTGGATTACATTGGATAGAAAAATGAAAGACATTTTGCTGAATATGTTACAAAATATTTTAGGAATCATTTTTGTCTTTTAGTATATTTGTACATATATCAGGATTAAAGGATTAGACTAGCTATTTCCAGTGAATGCCACTTGGATAACTGGGTAAGATACTGAGCAGTGATCTATTGTCCAAGCCATGTAAGTTCCGTTTTGGTAACTTCTTCCAAACTATACTGGAAGATCATCTTAGAATTATCACTATGACTCATTTAACGTGAGCTTTATTTCACTGTGAAGGATTCTGGCACAAAAGAAAACAGCAGGCTATAAAGATATAAAAGACGTGAAGCTATGAAGGAAGTTTTATGCTTAAAGGAGGTAAGGAGGAGTGGTTTGAATTTTTTAAATGAGAGAATAAGTCACCTAGATCCTTCAAAGTTCTGAAATAGTCTTTTTTCCCTAAAAGAAAGACTCAGAGCTTTTGAGTTCAGAGAACTTTTTCCTGGAGCTACTGATACAGCCACGCTGCGGATTGTTAGATATCGCAGGGCACTCTGTCAGCTGTCCTGAAATAAATCTATCCGACAGAAGCAGTCTGGGTTGGAGCAAGTGTTCGGCTGTGTGTCACTCCAGGAGCTCTCAACATGCTTCGTGAACAAGGACTCCCCAATGTCCTCTGATTTGTGTGTATCTGTAAAGCTACTCCACTATCGGAGAAGGCAGAGACTGAACAGGAGTACCGCCGCACTCTAAGCGCGGGCGTACTGTGGCCGCTTCAGTCCACTACACTGTCCCACGGCAGGGAAGGAGTACTTGCAGGGTAGGTTCTTTCCTCTCCCTGACCCAGTTGAGTGGCTGCTGCTAGAAGCACTGTGCAGTTTCTCGGTTTGTAAAGACGAGCAGATACCCACGGTGATGCCATATTCATGGTCCTGTTAATTCACTGGCGTTTTGCATGTCCCGTATTGCGTCATCTCAGAATCAGTCAAATGCTTCCTATGGTACAAAGTTGCTGATAAATTTCAGCTTTTAAGCATGCAACTAGTTTTCCTTCAAGACTATCATCAGCACTTGTCTTGTACTTTCATTAACTGTTGTCTCAGGAAAATCATATTTCATCATCATTTCTTTACATTTCTAATCTACCGACGTCAAGTTTTTTTTGGATTTGTGCTCATGTTAATGGGTAAAATGTGGAAATTACTTTTTTGTTTGCTATTGCTATTATCTGTTATGTACAACTTACTGAAAACTAAAAATTTGGATAAAATTAATAGCAGGCAGGACTTTTAAACAAATATTTGTGAATGATTTAAATATATTTATACATAAAACTTTTGCTTTGCAATAAGATGTATAAAAGTTTTTCAGAAAGGTGTGATCATGGACTTTAAATTGTAAAATTCAAAAGCTCAGAGACACTGTGTTGAGTTTTGATCGCCCCCTCCTCAGTATCAGGGATTGAACTAACATCCTTATACTTGCAAGGCAGTCATTGGCACCACTCAGATAAATCCCTAGTCTGAATCTTGTTATTTTAAATTCTGTCTCTAGTATAACATTTTTACTTTTAAAGAAGCTTAATAAAATAAGACAGACAGAATATTGACATCAGTAGCTCAGCCTTACAAGCCCAGCACAGTGGAGCTTTACATGAAATAGAAGGGGACATAATTATGAAGAATGTTAGAATTGATCATTTCCAGCCACAGCCAAAAAGTGCAGTAAATTTAAACTCACTGCTTAATAACTGCATCATAGTGAGGTTGTGTGTATACATATTTTGCTTTTTCCTAAACTTCCCAAGAGACTAAACACGTAGAGAATAGTACTAGCATATGTTTTATTTAGCATTGTAAATAACTAGTCAGCTAGAATATTTCTTCAATAAAGACGTGATATAATGTGTGTTGTAAAAATAACTATAATTCCATAAGTTTTACCTCATTTGTTTAGAACTTTATGGCCCATATAATTTATTTTTAATGCTATAATGACTAATTACTCCCTAATACAATGGCTTTGCTGATGTTATTTTATAGTACTTTAATCTTTGCTTATTTATACTGCTTTTTCTACTACTAGTTGCCATATTTTGTGCTGCAGAAATTATTTCATCCTAACTTTACTACTACTTTCATTTTACCCCAGTCAGTCCAAAAAATTCCAATCACATCATTTATTTCCATTGTGTGATCCTTGAATAGGCAGTGTAAAGCGCTATTGAAAATTATGATACCAAAGCACTTTTGTGAATACAGTTGATAATGTCAGGGTTAAAAAGCATTTCTTTCCTTTTTGTTCCCCCAGAAAATATTAGCATTCAGTGACTGAAAAATAATTCAGCATACAGAATATAGAGATTCAAGCTCTTATGATTTCAACTCTGTCTCCAGTATAACATTTTTACTGACACAGAAGCTTGATAAATATAATCAAACAAAGACCACATTGAGTCTCATCTGTGGAAAGAAGGGAAGCAAAAATCTGCAGGAGGTTGTGACTGTGGCCTTACGTAACTAATGTTAGGAATGTAACATTGATTAGTGGACTGAGGTGCGAGTGAAGAGGAACAAGTTTGCTTTAGGCTTTTCCAGGACAAATAAAGTAGCCAGCACAGACTAAGAGGATGAATCATTAAGTACAGTCTTAGCATGTTGATCAGGGGCAACAACTGCTTTGCTGTAGAGAAAACTGTAGTAAGAGAAAAATTGTTAGATTTGCTCAACCTGACACAGAAATTTTCTGAGCATTGTACCAAAACTCTGATATTAATTTTATAATTTTATGAAGTTCTTAAATTAATGTTGATTTTTCAAATGGGTGAATTGTTGATATCATACAGAAAAATATTAGGTTATTGAACAGACTTCTGTTCATATCCTTCTGCTACCCTCTCAGAGATAAATAAACAGCAAATGATAGGAACAAAACTACTTGGAGTATAGTAATCTTAAAAATAAACTATGATCCCACACACTTGACCCATTTAAACTAGTGGCAAACAAGTTGATGTGTTTTACATGTCATTAAATGATAGTAAGCATCAAAAACATTCTAAATAAAGTATAGTTTTAGTGATTAATATTAAGGGAAATATTGAAAGTGTTTTAATGAATTTTTTGGATAGGTTAGCTTTTAAATAGTAATAGGTGATATAACATACTTTCTAACTAATATAGTTTGTGAATATTTTTCAATTATACTTGATAACCTTTTCTTTAATTTTTCTTCCAATAAATTCTAAATTCTACAGTGGACATGTCTCCACTAATGTACTATTTTCTAAAATGTTTGATGAGTACACTGGACACTACAAATAATATTTAAAATATCAATGAACTAATCTTGGTTTACACACCAACTCTAATTTTGAAAGTATAAACCTTAACCACAAATAGCTTTGAGTATAAATAATTAAAAGGAGGAAAAAATCTGTAAGACTTCAATTCTATTAAATATTTCTTTACCTAAAGCATTTTTTATCAAAGCTTCTTGATGTGTGTGTATACTTTGAATTAAGATAACATTCAACATGTATGTAACTCATTTGACAATATTTTAATAAGTATAGTTAACAAAGACTAGATTTTAGAAACATAATTCCTAGTGACATAACTCAGGCTGATAACATTTGAGCTATTTTTATAATGGACACATTCAAGAAAACAATAATGGCCAGTAGGGAAAACATATTTCTTAGCACTTTTTCTAGCAAAAGCCATTATAAAATCCAGATTATATTCCGTTTCCTCAATTTTAAGATGTCAATATCTGTAAAAGTTTCAATTGATTTAAACTTACTGATTCTGAGGAAAAAAAAAAAACTGACATGGCGGGAAAGTTTCATTTCAAATCCATTGTAGGATACATTCTAATTTAAGAAATGTGTAAATATAAAGCATGATTTGCCTTAGATTTGAGAAATTGAATTCAATGAGTATTTACAATTTTTAATGCTCCAAATGAAACCCATTATATTATACCTGAGAACATTAAAATCAGAATGATTTATCTTTACTTGAAGCTTTTATAGATGTTATAATTATGTAATAATGAATGGTTAGAGTTTGATACCAAGTAATTTTATTGTCTTTCTAGTCAAATTTAGGAAGGGCATGAAACATATCCTAAAGTATTTCACTACAATAATGTCATATTTTTTTAAAGGAATCTGGAAAATGGAAAGCTGACATTTACATTTGCAGAATCAAAAATCATGAAAATAAATTATGAAATGCTTTATTAATACTACAATTTTTCTCACAAATGAAATTTGTTATAAGCAGAGTTTAGTTTGAGTTGCAAATAAAATCTGATCTTAGGAAATAATAAACTGTATTTTGAGTTGTAGTCTTAAAATGTGAATTAGCATAGAAGAAAGAAAAATTAGCTATTGATATAATAAATCAAACAGTTTTATTAGAACATGAGTATATTTAAGAGTAAAAAAAGATGGGCCAGGGATATAGCTCAGTGGTTCTGGCACCTGTCCTGCAAGCACAAGGGCCGGGGTTTGATCCCCCAGTAACCACATACAATACTGGGTGTGGAGACTCACGCCCAGCAGCAATCAGTACCACATACCACAATGCCGGGCCTGGTGTTTCACGCCTGTAATCCCAGCACTCAGGAGGCAGAAGCAGGAGGATTGCTATGATGTGAGTTTGAGGCTGAGCTCAGGGCCAGCCTAAACTACAAAAGCGAGACCCTGTCTCAAAAAAAATAAAAAAAAAATTTTTAAAATAAATAAAATAAAATAAATAAAATAAAATAAATAAAATAAAATAAAGTAGGCTGCCATATTTGTTTTGTCTATCTAGAAAACATGCAAAGACATTACGAATTTAGTAATTCCAAGCTTTGCAGTGACTGTGTACACAGTTTCCAGTACTATAGAACCCCTAATGTACTTCATTTGAAATACATAAACCAACTGACTATTTAAAATACATATGCATATAAATCTATGAATCCTTGTATATTTTCCTTGTCAGTCCAAAATTGTTATTGTTGCTTTGATCTTAAGAACAAATGTAAAACCAGCCAAACTGAATGAAGTCTAATGTAGTCTTTATTTATTTATTTTTTTGAGACAGGGTCTCGCTTTGTAGTTCAGGCTGGCCCTGAGCTCAGCCTCAAACTCATATCACAGCTATCCTCCTGCCTCTGCCTCCCGAGTGCTGGGATTATAGGCATGAGCCACCACACCCGGCATTGTGGTATGTGGTACTGATTGTTTTTTGGCGTGAGTCTCCACGCCCAGTATTGTATGTGGTTACCAGGGATCGAACCCGGGTCCTTGCGCTTGCAAGACAGGAGCCGGAACCACTGAACTAACTCCCCAGCCACCTAATGTAGTCTTTATTAAGCCTACCATATAGGTTTAGTTAAGTATGCAAAAGCTTAACATATATCTATTTATAATAAAAGGGGATAAATATTTGATCTAAACATTTTATTAGTTATTTCTCAGATTCCTCTGTGTGCTCTTTTGTGCATTCTGTGAATTTGTCTTAGGATAGTAACTCTTTTGTTAGGTCCATTATTCAGAATGGGTTTCATGGCTGTTCTGTGTGTGCTTTTGTATATATGTGTGTGTATGTGTATGTGTGTGTGTGTGTGTGTGTGTATCTTTGTGTGTGTGTCTATAAATGGTAGATCTACAAGTGATATGAAGTTCACAGGCATAAATGTAGAATGCCAAAGTGTATTATAAATTTGATTCTAAAGATATATTTTCAATATATTATTGTACAAAAATATATTAAAGAAAATAATAATAGTACAGAAAAAGTGTTTGAGGTATAACTGAGTGGAACAATACTTGCTTTGTGTATTGAAGGCCTTGTGTTTGATTCTCATCATAATAAATATTAAATATTTACAGAAAAGTTGCCATATTTTCTACTGTCATAGTGACTTAATTTTGAAGTCCTTCTGTCAGTGTATTTAAATTATTTTATATATTTAAATATGTGTGTATAACATCTTCATTCTAAATTTAACTTAATGGTTTCAAAATTTATAGATATTAAAATTTTTGTGACAATTTCAAAAAGCTTTGAGTGTGATATTTTAAGTATTTAGATTGATTTCTATGTCAAAATGAACCAATAAGATTTTTTAAGAAGTATTTTTTCTCCCAACATATTTAAATGTCTTAATACCTTATATTGTTGTATGAGCAGGGCACTTTGCATTTTTGAATAAGGAATGCTGAGATAACATCAACAAAATCAAATAAGCCTATAAAATTTCAAAGCCAAAAATATTAAAATATTCCAACATAGGGAGGTGCTTTGGATATATTCTCCCCATTTCCAAATATATATTGAACATTTTAAGCCTTATTTCTACATTTCTGTGATATTTGAACATGTATTTCCAGTTTATTTTACTTAAGAGCATGTTCTCAAAATGTATTCATTTATTTAGAATTGTCTTAAAATTATCCTTTCAATGGCAGTATAGTATTCTCATGCATAAAAAATACACATCTTCTTTATCCCTTCATTGGTTGATGGATGTGTAGGTTTTCCCCAAGATTTAGGTATTATATACTCTGCTGCTATAAACATTTGTGTTCAGATATTGCTGTGGTATGATGCTGTTAAATTGGCTGAAGATGATACAAAGAAAGGCAATAGCAAAGTCAAGTGAAACTTTTAGTTTTACTATTTGAGCAACATCCCCATTGATTCCCATGACGGTTGCTCCAGTCTGCATTCGTGCATATAGTCCAGAAGGGTTCCTTTTCCCACACAGCCCCACCAGCATTTGTTATTGGTTGTTTTCTTTATAATGGGCATTTTTGTTCAGCTAACAAATGCTAACTCAGCGTTGTGTACATGTCTCAAATATCAAGTAAGGTTGAATTTTTTAATATATTTATTTGTTGTTTCTACTTCTTCATCTGAGAAATGTGGGTTCATTTGGATGCCAATTTTTGAACTAGATCTTTAAATTTCAGGGGTCTGTGTTTTTCATATATTCTAGATACAAGTTCTTTGAAGGAACAGCTGGAAAACTTTTTTTCTGTTCTGTGGGTTTCCACTGGGTTGTTGGTTTGGTTTACTGTGCAAAAGCTTTTTATAAGATGATATTCCCATTGCTGATTCTTTGTGATAATTGCTGTGTGATAAAGGTTTTGTTCACAAAGTCTTTGTCTATATCAGTGTCTTTAAGAATTCTACTTCTTGTATATTTAGCAAATTTAGTGTTTTAATATTTAGGTCATGGATTATTTCAATTTCAGTTTAGTGCATGGTGAAAGATAAGCATTTAGTTTTAAACTTTGACACATAGAAAGCCATTCATCCCAGCACCAATAACTAAAGAAGCTGCCTTTCTTCCAGGAAAGATGTTTGGCTACTTTCACAAAAAATAAGGTGCCTGAGTGTGTTCAGAACCTGTTTGCATCTTCTAATATATTCTGTTAACCTTTGGGTCTTTTTCCCCCACTACTATTATGTTTTTATCACAGTTACATTTTTAGTATAAAAAGATATAGATTGTGATTACCCCTGCCTTGCAACAGCTTTGCTCTTGTAGATATTTTGGTTCCAAATGAATTTTTAGATTATTTTCTCTAATTTGTTGAGATATGCTATTGGTATTTCAATTGGGATTGCACTACATCTGTACAACAATTCTGAAGTGTGCCCATTTCTACTACATTGGTTCTTCTTACCCAGAAACAAGAGATATCTTTTCATTTTCTGATATCCAATTTAATCTCATTTTCAGAGTACTGTAGTCTTCACTGTCAAGATCTTTTACTTTATGATATGTATACCTAGGCTTTAGATTTATTGGAAGGGTGTGATTGTGAAAGATGTTGTTTCCCTAATTTCTCTCTCAGTGAGTGTATTATTTGTGTACAGGAAAGCAATTGATTTTTGAGTGTTGACTTTGTTTCCAGATATGCTCTTGGATTCAATATTAAATCTAGAAGAATTTTGGTGCAGTTTTGGGGGGTATTTCTATATAAAATATCATCTCACCCACAAATAATGATAATTGTAACTTCTTACATCCTTGTCCTTGTTCCTTTTATTTCCTTCTCCTATCTGACTGTTATGACTCATGTTTCCAGAATGACCTGGAGTAAGAGAGATAACAATGGATATTCTTGTCCTGTTCATGATTTTAGAGTGAAAGCTCTCAGTTACTGTCCAGGTACTATGAATGTTGACTGTTGGTTTGTCAGAGATGGCTTTTATTTGATTGGAGTAAAAGCCATGTATTCAAATTTTCTATAGAGTTTTTATCATGAATGGGTGCTGGAATTTGTGATTTTTTTTGTCCTTATTGAAAAGACTGTTAATGTAGTGTAGTACATGTATCAATTTATCCCTGCATCCTTAGTATGAATCCTATTTGGAGGGTTTGTGGAGGGAAGGGAAGGAAGTGGATAAAAAAAAGACTTAAAGGTATTATGTCCATGTACTAAGTCCCAGGGGAAAAGTAAACATTATGTGCTGCAAATATGTTCTCATGAAAACTGAGGAAAGTTCAAATCAGAGTGAAATCTGTAATAGACAAAGGAGATCTTTATACAGTGTGATATGAACTCTGAAACAAGAAATATTTAGTCAGGGATTGAGGAAAGCAAGAAAAGTAGACATGCAGATGATCTGAGAATGGGGATGGAGAATCATCAGGAATTAGGTTCAAGAGAAAGCAAGAAGCATCCTGTGGATTTAGCTCAGTGGTTCTGGTATCTACCTGGCAAGTACAGTTCGATCCCTGGTAACCACATTTCATAGTGCCAGGTGTGGTGGTTCATGCCTGTAATCACAGCACTCCAGAGGCAGAGGTAGGGGGATTACTGTGAGTTCCAGCCTGGCAGGGACTACATAATGACATAGTGAATTCAGGGTCAGCACAAACTACAGAGCAGGACACAGTCTCCAAAAAAGGAAAGAAAAGTAAAATAAATAAAAGAAACAAGTGGAAAAGCCCAGATGAGGCAGAAACTTGCTGTGGCTTCGGTACAGTAAGAATATAGAATGATAGGAAACACAGTATGTATGCAGGTAAAAGTGATACAGGAAGTTACTAGATGAATTAGCCAAAGCCTGTTATAATCCAGCCTTCTCTTAAGGGTCACTGTAGCTTACCTATTGATGTAGGAAGACAGAAGCAGTTTCTAAAATGCTTAAGAGGCCATTGTAATAGTCTAGGCAAAATATGATGGTGGTTGATACTGAGACAATGGGTTTAGAGGGAAGAAATATGATAATATTTTATGTTATATAATATATTACATTTCTATGGGATACAATTTATTAATATAATCTGCAACAATATTTACAGACATTTAGATAAATATTTGCATCTGGACATTTCCTTTACCTTGCTTTTTTCATATAACATTATCTCCTAGAGAGTAATTCACAGTAGTTTATAGAGATATTTATCATTCTACTTTATAGTTCCACAATTATCTATTGTATGGATCTTGTAGCAAATGTACATTTTCTTCTGGTGAACCTTTGGATCATTTTCCATTTTCTCCTTATAATAATAAAAATAATAACATGATGAATAACTTGTATCCTTTCTTATGTTCACTAGTATGTCTTTGGGATAGATTGCTCAAAGTATAGATTCTGGTTCAAAAGATTAAACCAAATTTAACGTTGCTAGACACTGTCAGATATCCTTCCATATTTGACCTCTGTCTCTAGCCTTAGACAGTTCTTATTTATTCCTAACTTACTTTTTCAGTAAATATTTTACTGAAAAACACTACACATTCTTCATGAAGGTATATTATTTATTTATTTATTATTTTTGAGACAAGGTCTTGCTTTGTAATTCAGCCTGGCCCTGAACTCAGCCTCAAACTCACAGTAATCCTCCTGCTTCTGACTCCTGAGTGCTGGGATTATAGCTGTGAGCCACCATGCCCGGTCCTGTGGTGTATGGTACAGATTGCTTGTGTGCATGAGTTATGATGCCCAGCAATGCTATATGTGGTTACTGGGGATTGAACTAGGGAACTTGTGCTTGCAAAGTAGGTGCTGGAACCACTGAGCTAAATCCCTAGCCCCTTCATTAAGGTATTTTAAGTGTAGAATTCACATTGTTTTACTTATTCTTTGGGGTGAAAGAAAAACAACCATAAAGTTTGACCTGAGCACTTATATATTTTAATTACATTCCATTTAAGTAAATAAAAACTCATTTAAATAACCATCCACATTTATACAGAAACACTTTGTTTATGTTACTATATTGGACAATATAGATGTAAATAATGTGGGTAATAACAGAAGTATGTTGAGGACCATGCTATTGAGCGCTCTGAGTTTAGGTCTTGGAGACCTTATCAGAAGAAATTGAGGAAGGAGACATAATTGAATAGCAAGAGTAGCATACCAGGAACTAACTGAGAACATGGGTCAATTAAAAAAAAAAAGAAAAAGAAAAAAAAAAAAGAAACTTTTTCAGAAGGAGAGGACCTTATTCAGTAGTTCAAATGCTTCCTGTGTCATATAACATGAGGACTCAGAATGGAACCCTGGATGTGATAGTTCAGATATGATTTTGACAGGTGTTTGGGGCCTCCAACCCACTTTCACTTAGGTCAAGAGAGAACCTGTCTTTTCCATGTGTGTGTTTACTTGCCATGCTTTTCTCACTGGGATTTCAGTATTTCATCTTTGTGTAAGTACACTACCTCTGTACCCACAGTGAAAATATTTAAAAGCCTCAGGATACTTGAAAGGTTGCATAGTACTGAAAATTTACACATTTTTTCTATAAAAATATTTCTTTTCACTTAAAGGAAGCATTGTATGGATTTTTTTAGTGTATCTGAATTGCCAGGGTCTTACACTTTTAGGATGATATTAAATAAAATAAAGGATGCTGGAACAAAAGCACTCGGATGCCAGGAGAGTTAATATAATGCTACACACAACATGTATGAAGTTACTAATGGGCAGACATGGCAAATGGGGTGGATGCAAAATAGACAAAATGGTGAGTGTGGTCCTAGGTGGGTAAGAATAGGAGTTTGTGCCATTACTTAATTTTCTAAGTTGTATGACTTGCTTATTTATGGAATCTTCATTTACTCTATTAGAAAAGAATGGACTGAGATTAAGTGACATCAAAGCAAAACCACAGTGAAGGACTTTAAATGAATACCTGGCAGTGTTTTGGTTTGTTCTGGCTCTTGAAGATACTAGAAGTATAAATGTTTTAATTTTTCATGTCATTTTATTTGTAAAATGTTCAGACATAAATAAATTTGTAAAAATCATGTTAATCAAAATAAAAATGTCTTAACCTAAAGATGACTTGCCATACATTTTTAAAAAATAGATATCTAAATTTAGTACAATATTAGCATTTTTCTGTGTAATTACAAATAATAATTGGCCAGCTATGCCTAATAAATTTTAAAAACAATGTTCATTTTAATTAAGAGAGTAGCTTTCTTTAATTTCATAGATATATTGTTAGATTGAAAATTACAGTGATGTCTGAATACAATCAGGAAAAAACACCATCTCACTTGTATTATTACACTTACAAAGTATGATATGAATAGGATAATTGCATTATGCACTTAAATATTCTAGATAAATATTTTCTATTTCACCATCTCATACTATAATGTGCAAAAGTATTTAAAATATAAATTTCCATGTGAAAAACTGATAAAAATTACACACTCCAGTCCTTTTATAATGTACTTTCAGTTTTTAGAATTCTAGTGTGAATGTTTTTCAGTGTAAAGGTAACATATATTCTGAATGAAAATAACTAAAGATTAATCTCTATATCACCAAATGAAAATCAAAGGGAAATATTATTTGATTGTAAAGGTAAACGTTTGAAAAACTGTAAAAGGCTATTTAAGTAGCAGAATGATTTATAAAATACTCTATAACACAAAATATTAACCATGAAAAATGAATAAATCTCCATTTTTCAAGCAATTTATGGGACACGATTATTTGAAGTCATAAAAATTTGTAAGTGCCATCATCAAGTAAACATGTAGAAAATTTAGCAGAAGCTGAAATGTAGATTACATGAGACTAAATGAAAATAGAAAAGTAACTCCAGGTTCCATAAAGTGTCCTTTTCTCCTTTTCTCCCTTATTCCTGGTACCTGAATAAAAAAATAAAACAAATCTCATGGAAATATTAGGAACCTCAAACAACTACAGATGCAAATTACCTTCTACCAGGGTTTTCCATAGTTTTAATAAGAATCACTGTCTGGGAAGCTGCTGATGGAGAATAACTCATCCTCAAGCAACTCAGACTGTCAGATGTATAGGAACTTAACCTTGCTCATTCATTCTTATAGATGTATTCTTCTTTCAGACTGAAACTTTGAAAATAAGTCTGTGTCTTTATCATTAAAGAGTAAATGTCATTTTCCCCATTTACAATGTTTTGATTTACTTTCTCAACTAAAAAAAAATTAATCTAAGATAGTAAAATTAGCATGAAGCTTGGAAGATCACAAAGAAAAACACATATAAATTATAAGTCACAATTGACTTTACAATTTCTTAATGAGCGAGTGACATACTTCTTAAGGTTATGATTTGTGCACTCTTCCAATTTCTTAGCACATTAGTTTAATTTGACCCTGCAGCAGTAGTCAGATATTTTTATGTTTGTCTGTCTGTATCTTCTCTGCAGTCTCTGCATTATTGATTGACACACTGAACTTTTAAAATCAAATTTCTTCAGTAATCAAAAGAGACATCATGAAATTATATGCATAAGTAAACTGTAATCTAAAGAAGTAAAAAGTTTAAAATATTTCTACATAAAATTACATGTAATTAATTGCCATCTAAATTATCTTCTGCATGGATTTTTCTATGGGAAGCAGTAAGGAGGAAGAAATATGTGTGGGGTGAAGTTATACATTCATTTTCCTTCAGAATCCAATGTAGGCCACGTGTCCTGTTTTTCTTCACAAAGATTCAGTATGTTCTTCAACATAGTTTGTTCAAAAGTATAAATTTGGAAATTTATAAATATTTTTCTTCCTTAAATATGAATTTTCTTGATGTGGGACTTTCCTGGTTTGGGTTAACACATTTCTCATTGGAGATTGATATGTTTATTTTAAGACAACGTACAAGCAGATAGAATCATCTTACTTACCTAGTGTGTGAACTGCTCAATATTTAAGTGTCATTTTATATTATTACATTTTGTATTTTAAATCTTTCCTAACACCTACTCTTGGAGAATCAAGGATTCAGCATAAACATGTGTCTAGCATAGTGTATATGATTCTTTGTGTTTGTGAAAAATTAAATCCAAGTCATTTTTGAGCTAAATTTATGTTTTAAAAGGCATCTTTTTCCTTTTGTTTCTTATACATATTTACCTCAGAAATCCAGCATTTTTGCATGTGCACACATTCTAATTTTAAAACTATATAAAAATTTTTGGATTTTTTCCAAAACTTCAATTGCCTAATATAGTGTGTGTGTGTGTGTGTGTGTGTGTGTGTGTGTGTGTATGTACATGAGAAATATATGTATGTGTATATATATATATATATATATATATATACATATATATATCTCACAAAATTTACTTGTTTACCTTAGATCAAATCTTTCTGTCCATGTGGCTTCATAAATTAAAATATATATATATATTTTATGACTTATACTAAATTATTTTTGCAAGAACCTTGCATAATATCTATAGAGAATACCAAAGAATATACGTATTTTGATATATAATAATCTTTATAATTAATTTGAATTGACCCCTTACTTTGGAAGATACAGATATGAGTTATGAAATGATTAATTAAATTATATTATTATTATTATTAAATTTATTTTTTTGAGACAGGATCTTGCTGGTAGTTCAGGCTGGCCCTGAATTCATTATGTAGCCCAGGAATGCCTCAAACTCACATCACTTCTCCTGCCTTTGCCTCCTGAATTCTGAGATTACAAGTGTGAGCCACCATGCTCAGAATTGCAGTATGTGGTTACCAGGGATCAAACTTGGGAACTTCTACTTGCCAGAAAGACATCAGAATCACTGAGCTAAATCCCTGGCCACTAAAACATATTTAATCTTATTCTTTATTATAAACATGTTTGGTTTATAAACTGTATTATTTAGAGCTTAGTGTTTTGTTGATAATTTTGCTTATTTGTTTTTTATTGTCTTAGATTCAAATATTCTGATTGTTCCATATGTGAGAAAGACCACATTCTAGCAGGATCCTTATATATAATTTTCAATAAAGAAATTTTAAAAGTACAAAAAGTATTTGGATGTAGGTGGCATAGGAAATCTGGAGCTTTGGATTGTACTGTCTGACATTTCTCTGGTAGATTAAGTTAGACACCAAGAAGCATAAAGGATACTGCAGATGAGGCTCCTTAGCAAGGAAATAAGCCTCACTTTCCCTGATTGTTTTCTGCAACCTAAAGACATACAGTGTCCATCACTCAGTGTTAGTTAGTCGGGGGAGATACAATAGACAGGGATACATGGTGAGTGGAAACATCAGCATTTAACTCTCTTTGCACTTATTTTCTGTTCTATAATGTGTTGTCTGGAAAGCAAATAGATTAATGCTTTTTTGTTGTTGTTTGTTTTGTTTTGTTGCTTTTTTGGTAATGGACAAGAAAAAGAATATCAGGTGCCAAAATATTTGGGATAATGCTTTTATGTGAAGTGCCTGCAGCAAGGGGATTTTGAAGAAAGTACTTTTAGTCTAAGCTGATAAGACAACAAATAAACACACAAAGTAAAATTGCAATATCAGGATGAAAAACACTTCAGAATTAATTTTAATTTTTACCAATTTTGGGGAAGTAGTGATGTAGGAAAATTGTAACTCCATACTTGTTAAGTGTCCAAATTCTTACTTATTTGTGGTCTGTCAATATTTAGGAATAAATAGCAAACCAAAGAAAGAAGGTAGAAGAGCTTTATTGGAAGTAAGAGAATAAGAGTAGCTTCTGGATTTCCAGGAGGGGG
>PVIR01003206.1:0-58943 GCA_004026965.1 Petromus typicus
AAGAGATAAGCAAAGGCTCTAAAGAGATTTCTCAACAGATACACAAATGACCGACCAAGCATATGGCAAAAGTCTCTTCTCCCCTGATCATCAGAGAAATCTAATGTAAAACCACAGTCAGCTATTGTTTTATACCTTTTAGGATGGTTATTATCATAAAGACAAAATATGAAGTGTTAGATTATGGAACAAAAAGGAATCCTTGTATGTTAATGGGGTTGTAAATTACTAAGGCCATTACTAAAGCGAGTGCACAAGTTCCTCAAAAAATTGAAAACCAGAACTACCAAAGGACCCAGTGAGTTCATTCCCAATTATGTATCCAAAGGTAATGAAGTCAGAATGTTTGTCAGAAAGGTGCAGTTCTATGTTTACTGTAGCATTACTTACAATAACCAAGAAATAGAATGTACCTATGGAACTGTCACTGGATGGATGGCTAAAAAAGTTATGACCTATACAAATAATAAGATACCATTCAACCTTTAAAAAGAAAGAAATTCTCTAATTTGTGACAACAGGGATACATCATGAGATCTCATATTTAAGTGAAATTTTAAAAAATCAAACTCATAGATCAAACAATAGAATAGAGGTTCCCAGAGGGTTACTGGGAGGAGTTGAGGCTTAGAGAAATATTAGGCAAAGAATAAAAACTTCAGCTGGGCAAGAAGAATAAGTTAAAAGTCTGTTCTATAATGTGATGATTACTTAAGGGAGTTCTATGTTTGAAAACTGCTAAAAGAATATATTTTAAATGATCTCACCACAAATAAAAGGTGCATGAGGTAATGGATATGTTAAGTAGCCATTTCATAAAGTATGCATATATTAAATCATCATATTATGCCATAAAAACATAAATTAATGTTTTAAAGATTTCACAGGAACCAAAGCCCTCCTGCTTTGGTAAGGGTGACAACTCCTCTCAGGGTGGAGTTAAACACTTCTGTACTCTCCAAGAGTGAAACACTCAGAGAAATCTCATAGAGAACACCTGAATTTTACACAGTATTCCGTGTAAAATAACCTGTCTATAGTACTCAGTGCTTCGAATCATGATCACTTTTTTGGAATGTTTCCTCACTGGTTTTTCCTATCAGCTTTAAGATTCAAACCTAGAATTCTCTCCTGAGCAGACTCCTCTCCTAGATTTCAAATTTAATGACTCATGAATCCCTAACACTCAGGATAAACCAAAGTAAAGGTATTGAATACCCCACCTCAACTGCATTTTATCTTTCTGTTTCTTTTTGACTAATAATCATCACCAAATACATGAATTTTCAGAGTCAACTTTACCAATACACAAAGGAAATTTCAACTCACAAGTATTCCACATATTTGTTATCCACTTACTACTTCCACTGTCACTACTTTGTTTTGGGTCTTATTGGTATTTATTTTAGTTATTTCAATTATCTTTAAGTGACTTCCAAGTTTTATGCCAAGGTCATGTTTTCCTCAATATCTTATCCCATCATGTTTTTCCTGAATTTAAAAATTTTCATGAGCTTCTCATTACTTTCAAATTCTCCAAGACTTTTTACTGTCCTGGTTCAGTTATCTTGACACCCAGTATGCACTGTACTTTTTTCTCTCTATCAGCACATGTTGGGAACATCATAGTACTATGATGTAACATCATAGTTACATCTATTTGGAGGCACTGACACTACACTTGTGAGTCCCTAACGCACTGTACTTCGTGTACCTCCACATATTTTCTTATGCCCTATACTCTCAATGTGTAGTTTGTCAGGGACCCACTGAAATGCTTCTGGAAAACTGAGTGGGATTTCCACAGGACATAATGCTACAGTAGGTGTGTCACACTATGGGAGGTCTGAGCTCATGTAAACGAGTAAGGAATAAAATCATCTTCATGAAAAATCAAGATCATTAAAACTATAAAGAAACTCAAGGCAAAATAATATCAGTCAAAGGGAAAACTGAAGAAATGCAAGACACTGAGTTCTTTCAAGGAAATGAAAATGAGACACGTGTAACCACAGAACACAAGCTGAGGAGACTGAAACCCTAGTAATGATTCTTCCACTGTCAAGACCACCAGTCTCTTTGGCCATGGCTCCAGGGTAGAGATAGGTGATTCAAAATAAATCTATATCACCCTTTAGAATTTATAAAGCAGACCAGGGAAAGTCATAGGCAAAAATAAAAATAAGGCCCAAGTATTGAACACATCACGTCTATGTCCTGGTGGGCAGTTGCTTCTGACATCTCAGAGAGCCTTGGCTCCTCCCTCTTAGACATTTAGTTTGGATTCCCATTACACATTATTGAATTTCCTTTGTGTCTTGAGTCAAGGAAAAGTCTCAGAATTACTGGGAACACAGAAGGAAGGAAGCCAACACATTCAAAATGACCTGCTTTGTGTGAAAAGGTAGTGTATAAAATTTATATTTATACAACCAAAAACTAAATCTCAATACCAGGAATAATCATGTCCAGGGTAGCCAGGAAGTGGCTGCGGTCTTCTATGAGTAACAAGCAATCCCTCTCCTTGCCAGTGCTGTGTCATCTGCTTGGCATCGCAGAAGGTTGAGGGTGTTGCAGAGAGCTCGGCAGGAGTGGATAGGTACCTACCTGGGAGCACTGAGAATAACAGCCACAGAATCAAAACACAGTAAGAGCCCACAAAGAAAGGGTTTTTTGTTTTGTTTTGGTTTTTTGTTTTTTTCAAATTAAGCAATGTAGCAGAGTCAAGAGAAAAGGTAGAATTAAGATGATACAAAGTTAACAACTGGGAAGATGGTATATCCCGTGATCCATCCAAAGTGGAGACTGAAAAGAGGTAATAGAACAAGAGACAGAGACAGTGGTCCCGGAGCAAGGCAGAGAGGGAGACGTGGGGAGATAGGCAGGAAGTCTCTGTCTAAAGAGCTCACTCAGTCTTATGAGTCTCAGCTCACAGGCCCATAGACTCTGTGTCTCTGTTGGCCCAGATGTCTCCCCCACCAAGTTGGGCTCGCAGAGAACAGGGACACTCTACTCCTATAAGGGCACCCAGAGCTGGGCTGAGTCCTTGCCCTGGAGAGACCATGAATGCTTGCTGAAAACACTACATAAAGTATCGTGCTTTTATAGCACAGATGAAGAGTATTTTAACAATCTTAACCATGGAGGGGTTAGGCAGGAACAAATACATTACAGAAAAATGTTTCAAAAAATGCGAATACAATACCTTCGTGTAAGATTCCTTTTCAGATTGCTTTTAACTGCCTTATTCTTCTGAGTAACTTTCAAACATAAAACTGATGCTGGAAAGAGGAAGAGAAAAAGCAAAGTCATCTCTCTTGTAGCAAATAAAGTACACAGTTTCTGCTTTTGCCAAATCTCCTAATATCTTTGTGCTCCTCATACATATTTATGACCTTCTAGGGCAGTGTTAATCTTTAACCAGAATCGATCACATGTACTTAACAACAACAACAAGAAAAACTCCAACACCCTTTCCCTGCAAACGAAGTAAAATATTTGCACCACGTAAGTGCATACTGGGAAATGTACTTTTAAAAAACTGTCTACTCAACATGTGATCACATTTTAAAATGTCTTCCTGTCTTCAAAAGTGATTTATTTAGAAATTACCAATCTACATTTTAAATCTCAGAAGGTCAAAATAAAATTAGTAGAAAATTTTAAAACCAGGGTGAATCTAATTGCTCTAAAGATTGTTAACAATCAAATCTCTCAGAGGTCCCACCTGTCATACTGTGTTTCAGTAGGTCATCTTTTCCCTTTGGACAGAAAGCAAGGAACAAGTTAGATACAAGGTGAGCGCAAGATTCAATTTTAATGTTTCTCTGGGATGTAGAAAAATAATAAAAAGAGCTATCAAAGGAATTGCCCTGTATAATGAAAACATTCTCCATGATAAATATGTACAAGTCCTTCATTCTATAGTGAATTTCACAGAGTTTGGAACAGTATTCTCTATGTGAGAAATAGCAGTAATAATAATAATAGAAGAAAAACCTTTTTAGAAACTTAATGTCAAGTTTCCATTTGTTTGATATTTCTTGCCAGTATTTCAAAGTTCAGAAAGGACATAGATGATCAATATAAGAGAACTTTACAGAAACCCAAGCATAGAGATGAACCATGACTTAGTAGTGACCTAGAACTCAGCTCAACAGCAACCTTCCTACCTTTGCCTTCAGTCTAAACAACAATTAAGCAAGATAAGTAATGCCCCACCCACCAAGTTAATATGAAGAATTCAACAAACAGGAAAATGTGAAATTCCTGGAATAAAATGAGACATTTGCCAATATGCAAGGCCTTCTGATTTATTTTAATGCATGAAGCTTGAAGAAAAGTGGTAAAATATAAAAGAGAAAAGGAAAGACAACAAATAGGGATGCTCATTGGAGAAAAGTAATATACTGGGGGATAAATGTCACCAGGGGATGAAACCACCATGGATTTCTGGTGCTGTCATAGCCTGAGTCGGCCACCCCTGTACAGCTCTCTCACCCTCTGACACTCAGAAAATAGCTTAGGCCCTGGACTCACAATGCAATGGAACTGCCAAGGCCCTCGCTAAATCGGTGCCCATCCTGATTCTATTGTCTCCACAGAGGCAGGAAAACCTGGCAGAGGTAATGTCTGAGATCACTAATGAAGATGGCTTTTCACCCACTGCCCTTCACATAGAACTCAGGGGACCTGCATTTGCACATATAGAGGCCACGACACACTCTACTGCAAAACTATTTTCAATTTTTGAAAATATTTGCGATTCAAGCTAATTTTTTTAAATTTTGTGTTATTATTTAGATCTCTATTTAGTTGTTATATGCCTTCCAGGTTGAATTTTTCAAATTCACTTGAAGAGTGTACTATCTGAAAAAAAGAAATATGGTTAGGCTTTCTATTAATTTCATCACGAAGAGTAGGAAATTGAAAAAGAGAACACTTCACGCTCTTGCTCAGAGGAGCACTGATGGTTTGTGAATCCTTTCAGAGTCAGAGAGCAGGGAGAAAGATGGTTGCCATGGCAACAAGGCAGACCAGTCCATTGCACACACTCTCCTGAGAGCATCCAATCTGTTCTGCAAGTGCAGGCTGAAACAGGTGGTAACCTGGACGGTGCCAAAGAGCAGCAGCTCTCCAACCCTGGCACCCTCCACATGTTCTCCTGTACAGAGCATCCCTCTAGCCTGGTACGGAGAAGAGTTAACAAAGTACGTTTGTGATGGTTCATGACCCTTCAGCAGGCAGAGGAGCTGCCTCTGTTTGTTCCACTGGAATCTGCACATGCAAAAAATACATATGATTCCCCAAACTGGAGCAAGGCCAACAATTTCCTCACCTTCCCCCCTATTTACTAAAATTCATTGTTCATCTTCTAGCAAATCAAATATTATTGTGAGTTTTAAAACTAAGAGAATTTATTCTTAGACTTTGCAGTTCTTGCCATGAATCATAAACAGCCCCTGAAACTGCAGTTTCATAGGCCACATGACAACACATAGATATATGGAGCTAACTGGCGACTGTCACAGGAACAAAAGGGAATATTATCAATTTAGTTACAGCTCTAGTTATTGCAGCAATAAGGAGCCAATTACTGTAAACATAAAGGACAACTCTGAACAATAGACAGCAACATAAATTATTCCCAGATGACATGAGCAGATTCCTACGAGGCCCCGTTTTCCTGTCCTAAACACCTCTTCCTTAAACATCTCTCCCCTTCCATCTGGACTCCCTTCTCAGATCCCCAGCAGGCTTCTCCTTCCTCTCTGTCCTTGCATTGGCTGTTGTCTCTGTCCTCAAGAACATACTCACCCAGGGCCGGGGATATAGCTCAGTGGTTCCAGCGCCTGTCTTGCAAGCGCAAGGACCCGGATTCAATCCCCGGTAACCACATAACAATACTGGGTGTGGAGACTCGCCTCAGCGGCAACTAGTACCACATACCAGTGCCGGGCGTGGTGGCTCACGCCTGTAATCCCAGCACTCGGGAGGCAGAGGCAGGAGGATTGTGATGTGAGTTTGAGGCTGAGCTCAGGGCCACCCTGAACCACAAAGCGGGACCCTGTATCAAAAAACCTTAAAAAAAAAAAGAACATACTCACCTGGCAGGTGAAGATATGACAGCCCCTCATCTCCCGGGAGGAAGTGCTTCTGTGCACGATAGGCACTTCACCATGTGCCCTCTGCGATAGGATCCATTGTTACCTGCACAAACCGCTTGTTCTCCAGAGTGAGTCCCATGGACCCATGATACAGCAACTTCTCATCATCCACGCAGCACCAGGCACACAGTATGAAATCACAACCATTTGATATGAAAGAGTGAGTTAGTGTGTGAATGGAATTTCTGTCTTATTGACACAAAATTCACTCAATTCTGATATATGAAAAGACCCTTCCAGAAAGTGAAGTGAGGATCGAAGTGATATAGATGAAATACAGTGATGAATAGAATTGTCTTTAAATAAAATCTGAAATGGAGCTTCTCTTTTTAAAACTGAGTGTTGGTCCATCTCCAGGATGCCGACCCTAAACATCCCTGCACTTAGAGCAGTTCCGTTAAAAAAAAAAAAAAACATAAAAATAAAAGTGAAAAACTAAATAAATAACTGTGAATTTAACTGCTAATGCATTCTAGTTCACTTTGCTACTATCCACTACATAGTAATGCCATAAGCAAGTGTTTGTTAAAATGACATTTTAAATAAGAGGCCACATCAGTTAGGAAGCAGAGGCCTTAGCATTTCTCTATGATCTGCCTTAGAAGTGCTGTAATTGTTTCCAAAGGTGACCCTTGTCGAGAGAGGATGTTTCCTTGGCAACAGGGATGACAGCTTCTGGTGTGTAGAGAAAAGGCTTCTGTGTTTGTTTTGTACACAGCTACCACCCAGAGGTGCTATTTTGCTTCTAAGAAAGCAATGATCTCTTGTTCTTAAATACTGATCTGCTCTCCAGTCAAAGGGTTGTGCATTACTCTAGAAAAAAATGTAGTAATAATTATGGGGCAATCATTTCCTCATCTCAGGAAGAAGACAAGACCCCTATAATGAGATTTCCATTCCTCTTCTCTAATTGCCCCCCTTCTGTGCCACTGTGTGTGGGTACATACGCATCCCTCTTTCCTCACCCCACAGTCCTTTCATTTTCTGTCATAAATGTGTTCTTATAAATTCTCTGCTTTCTGTTTGGTCTCTGTTTTACTTATTTTCCATTCCTACTAATGGCTTCTCTGCATGTCTTAATTTCTAATATCAAGCAAATTATGAATTGGAATTAAACATCAACATTCCATGACCAAAAAATTCCTCACTGGGGCATTTCAATATGGGGCTCAAGTAGCTCCATATTGAAATGTGCACATGTAACATGAAAGTATAGCTTCCTTTTCTACTGTATTGGCTTGGAAACAGCTGAGGGAATTAGTAAAAAGAGTTTGCTCCCGGGTCTGGATGGGTCCGAGGTATGATCTGCGTGTGGGTCTATATCTAGCCCCGACTCTCCTTTGACACCATTCCCTTGCTCTGCTTTCCAACCACCACAGTCTGAGTACTTTCTTTCTACCACACCCTCCACCACATTCTCTGCCTTGGACTAAACCCCTGAGCCCCATTAAATCTCCCTTCCTTTAAGTTGAAACATCATTTAGTCCAGCAATAAGATGGCTTCCAAATAGATACAACTTGAAATTATACTGTTTTGGACCAATTCCTCCTTTAATTCACATTTTCATTTTTAACATTTAATTTTTGTGACTTTTTGCTTTCCAAGAGCATTTTAGAAATATTTTCTTAATTTTCACGAAATCTCTGTACATCAGTTTCATAAAACTAGTCACATCACAAAGGGGGTGGAAAATCTAGTACACCAGACATACATCCATACTAATAACATTATTTTGTCTTGATTTTAGCCTTATAAAAATTATTGATGTTGTATAAAATTTTACGTAAAAAAATCTTTATCCAGATATTATTTTATGTAAATGACCAAATAAAGTAAGTTTATAGAATGGAATATGGTCTGTCAAAAGATGTAGCCTAACGGTCCAGCTTTTGTCTATCTAGAGTATACAAAATTCTAAGCACGAACAGGAAAAGTGGAAAATTTTTTCACAGCCAGAGCATATATGGCATACTATATTAAAATATAGTTTAATTGGTATGAACTTTTGAACCTTTGGTTTTAAAGTATATTTTACCCAAATAGCCTAAAATTTGGTCCTGCAATGAACCTGAGAAATAATGCAACTCTTTATTTAAATCAAAAAACTTAACACCAAGAAATATAAGAAACAGACCTATGCTGCTTAGTCATATTTCAGATTAATATCAAAAATTCCTTTGATTCTTCTTTTATTACCAGGGAAAATGTTTATCATAAGTTTTTTCAAGATAAGAATTCCATTTTTTCTCCATTGTTAAGTGTTTTATTTTATAACATCATATTCAACTTTCAACAGTTCATAACAAGCTTGATTATTTGGGGTATATCTAGGTCATCAATTAGGAGTGCTCCTAGCTGATAATAGCAAAATATGATCTAAAGTGGCTTATTCAACACTGGATAACTCTTATGACATTCATATGAGGAAATTTCATATTGTATCTCATAAATACATAGTTATTATGTGTCAATTAAAAAAGGAAATAGTTGAGAAAGGCAAAAAGCATTGGTTCATTGGTGGGACCACATTAGGTCAGTGTCACTGAAATTGTCTAGAGCTCTCCTGACTGACTCCATGGGGTCACAATCTGGACTCATTCCTGTTCAGCACCCCAAGGCACTAGAAAGAAAGGAGAGTCATGTCAGTCTGTATCTCTTGAAAACCAAATCCTTCATACAGCCCTAAGCAAATTTGTGCTTAGGTCTCATCCTCTATATCTAGACCATATGGTCACTCTTCCTGCAAGGTAACATGAGAACTTAAGTATTTTCAACTGTGAGAGCAGAGCTGATACTGGAGAAATTTGCAATACATGATAATGAGTTAAAAGGCATAGGTGTTTATTTGAAGATAGATAATAGACAATGGACAGATGATAGAAGGACAGTGAAAGAGGGAAGAAAAGGAGGATTTAAAGTAGAGAAAATTATTTCACTATCATCCTAAAACAAAAAAATCAAGTATTCAAAAGAACAAATAGAAGTGATACATAGCCACATTTTAATGCTTTTCAAATCCTTCCAGTGATATCAGAAGCAAACTGTGCCAGCACTCAGGATCAGTAGTAGCCAAAGCAGATCAACAGAGAACATGTACAACTGCAGCCAGCATTAAGAACCTCTATGTTTCACCAATTGTCAAGCCAAGGAAAAGCAGCAGGTTAGCTACTGCTATGAAAATTGACACAACTCTCAGTACACAGTGTTTAAAATTGGTACATCGTATAAATAATGGAAATAATATTGTTCACACAATTTCTTTAACATGATCTTTGGAAAGACTGTGTCATTGCAAGTTATTTGTTGTTTGACATTCCTTCCAACTATCCCGAATGTGCTTATGAGTATTTGTAGAAGTTCTTTCTTTTCCTGTCCGTCACAGTCACACACTAAGTAAATGAAGTGGGCTGTCTGAATTAGCATGATTCAAACCAACAGCTTCAGTTTCTAGAATGCCATGGTCCCTTCACACTCTAAAACTAGCATGAGATGCTGTCCTACCTCCTCCTTGTGCTCCTACTAGATGTGAGTTCCATCGGGAAAGAAGCTACGGTAGTCCTTGTGGCTGTTGTATCCCGTGTTTACAACACGTCTGGTACAAAATAGTCATTCACTAAATACATTGTTTCCTGAGTAGATAAAAATTGATCTGCTGTAGACCCCATCACTTGTCAGCAAAACATTATATCACTTCAAGATCAAACTCAATCAATTCTACATAACTACAGCAACATGGGTTGTGCAACAGCAGTTAAACATTAAACACTCAAAATAACTACTTGATGAAAATAATCAGATTCTTAATATCTTAAAAGTGTGAACCATATGCTTAGCTTTGCCTCTATTATCAACTCAGGAAGCTGACAGATAATAAGTGTATTGAGTGACTACCAAAGGGATAGAAATCAATATTTACTTCAATCCATTTCATTGGCACCCTCCCAATGAGCAGCCAAGCTTTGAACTTCATTCATAAAACTATTACTGGAGTTCAAAGAAATCAGTTTTCCAACCAAAAGGCTAATGACAATCTCAGAAGAAATTCATAAAACAAGAGTTAGGCATCCACACAAGTACACACACACACACACACACACACACACACACACACACACACACACGTGTACACTACAAAGTACTTTTTCAGACCATTCTAAACTAGAAAAATAAACTATTTCCAAAGAGAATATAAAGATGCTCCCAAGGATTCTTGGGGTTTTTCTCTAAGAAGCAGAATCAAACAACCCTCTGAAAACTAGGATTCTAAAAACTAACATCTCTTTTTAAATTTTATCTGTATAATCCAATTAAAGTTTTTAACAATTAAAATGAAGATAATATTACTTTTTTACCTAGAAAAACTTTTTTTTAAATCATGGCTCTATTTACAATTACTCTGATTCAAACTATCTTTAAAACAGAGCTGGTCATGTAACCATGGCAGACACCATTTCACAAACAAAGCCGCAGGTGAAGTAAACATATCAATTTTTGACCCATCATATACTGAGTTATAGAAACACGTTTCACACAAGCTCTTCTTTTTCACTTCTGATACTTCTATTATAGTGTGTGCAAACACATCTAGCTGAGTACAAGGCAGGTCAATATCCCAGGAGCACAAATGTACACATTGTCCTTACTGACTCGGATAAAGCCTTGAGAAGTGCATTGTACTATTTGCCTAAGTGCAAACACGGAGATGTTTTAAATTCAGGCATTTTATTCCATGAAATCAAAAGGGAAAGGGAAAAAAAAGAACCAGAGAAAATATACAAACGAACAAACGATAAGAAGACACCAGCTAGAGACCAGAAAGCTGGAGCCTTCATTGAACATTACCTTTCCTCACAGAGAGACACATGCATCACGGTCAGTTCTGTCTCTCCTCACAGTGTTGCCTTCAAACCCCCAGCAGAGGCAGCTGGCTGCGCCCCCAGGACTCCGCTCCCTAATGACTCCCAGAAATTCCCGCTCCCGCGCGCGCGTTCTCTGTCTCTCTCTGTCTCTCTGTCTCTCTGTCTCTCTCTCTCTCTCTCTCTCTCTCTCTCTCTCTCTCTCTCTCTCTCTCTCTGCGTTGTCATTAACAACGCCAGAAATGTGAAATGTCTTCCCCTCCCCTCCGCAGCTCTGAGTACAGCGACGGCTCCTCTAAAGACTTTCAGAGCCTGCCTCTTGTTTTTTATTATTATTTGTTTTCAATTTAGCTCCTACAGAACAGGTTTTGGCTACATCTCAAGATATTTGAAATTCAGGAGAGCTTCTATTAATCATCTTAATGGAATAACGGCAAAGCAGACAGGAAAGTTGAAACATATGGCAGAGAGGGGTTGGTCGCTGCCTCCCACCCCTTTGCCAGAAAAAAAAAAAGAAAAACGGTTTCATTTACAATACAATTTTTTCCTAGATTGCAACACTGAAATCCTTCTCTTTAAGAAAAGAATTGTGTTTTACGTCTCTGAAAAAAATTAATAATAAAACTATCTGCAAACTAAAATACAGCTGTATTTCTTAAACACCCTTGAAAATGGAATTTATTTACACCTGATTCCCTATAGTGGCATTAAAAATGTTTTATGAAGTACTTAGGCAAAGACTGGAGAATAATTACCAGGAAAGTCCTGAGCGACATAGTGGCTGCAGTTGCTAGCTGCAGGGTATGACTGATATCAGGAGATTGTCACAAATTAAAAAAAAAAAAATGTCCCACTCACAGGTCGGCACTCCGCGGGGGTTAGTGTGCAAGATCAGAGGGAACGCAGCTGTTTACATCTCGGAAGGCACTGCAGACTCAACATCTATGCATGCTCAATGCATAAAACTCACAGTTAGACTTACAAAATATACATCCACGTTGATGTGTGTGTGAGGACACTTGGTTTCAATATTTAAAATAATATTGAATGTGTCTCACCAATAATAAGCATGGATTTCATTGAGTACATGGAATAAGTATATCTGACCTCAAAACTGCAATCAGTTATAAAAGTCAATGTAAAACAGTTTGACAGGGGAATAATTACAAGTTATTTTAGGAATGTCTTCTATTGATACTCACTTCATTTTACCTTAATCTGGGAGAAACTCTGAGATAAAATACCAAATTTCAGAATTCCGACTTACCTGTACATTTTTAGATTAAACAATGTCAAGTTTTCCCTCTAATTTAAAACCAACATTATATAAATAAAATTCATATAACTGTTAACACATCTTCTTTCAAGAAATTGCTTTAGTTTATTAGATGAAGTTCCAATCAAAAATATTTGAGAAAATAAAAGTCTAGTTACATTACTCAGTAACAAAACATCACACATTTTTCATTTTAAAGCAAAATATATGCTTCTTTTTGGAAATTTAAAGGAAGAAATTGTTTAAAATTTTAGTCTAAAAAGTGAACCAAATGTTTATTGAGAACTTAAATAGTATAACAAAATACATAATGTTAACATTTTAGAATTTTTTTTCTTACTGTGACCCAAAATAATTTCAAATGGACAAAGTAGTGAAATTTAGTGGTAGAATCCATTTGGTCGAATGAAATGATGTATGAAAATAAGACCTGCATAGAACGTGCAAAGGAAAAGATCTGCTGAACTATTTGAACTTTAAAATGTGAAATAAAATTTTTTAATTGACACATAATATTTGTACATGTCTGTGAGACAAGGTATGAAAATCTGATGCATGTACACAAGATATAGGAATCAAATTAGTAAGATTAGCATTTTTATCTCAACATTCATTATTTCTGTGTATGGGAAAGCTTTGGATAGTTTTTCTAGAGATTTTTTAGTACACCCTAAATTTCTGTATAAATATCCCATACTTGTTATGGAAGAACTGCTACAACTATTTATTCTCCCCTGATTGTAGTTATTACCTGTAATTCAGCCTCTCTGTATCTTTACCTTTCTTCCCTTTCCTGACCCTTTTGGAGTCATTCTAATTTCTGAGATCTTCTTCTGGCTTTCACAAATGTGGGAGAAACTCAAAACTACTTTCAGAATAAGCTGTAAATGTATTCTGAAGTGACTATGTGAAGAGCTAGCCTGGACTCAATAAGAAATATAAATTCAATGGATTAATTGAGATAGAACATGAACACTTTACTTTAAAAATAGCAAATGTAAACACTAAAGTCACACTTTTAAAAACTCAACCTTACAAATAAATATAGAAATTCAAATTGTTAAAAATTAGATTCCTTTTTACCTATAAAATAATCAACTTTTAAATAACCATTGAATATTACCATTGATATTTCAAACTGGTGTATTTCATTTGGGTAGAAAATATGACAATAGAAGAGGCCGAAGAAAACCGACCACACTTTTAATCCTAACATAGCATTATAAAGTGGGGAAAACAAATAGTCCAAATGTGAAAATTGTCCTTATCGCAGGTTATGTGAACAAAGCAGCGCGCACAAAAATCCCAGCAATATGGGCCGGGGATATAGCTCAGTGGTTCCGGCGCCTGTCTTGAAAGCGCAAGGACCGGAGTTCGATCCCCGGTGCCACATACAATACTGGGCGTGGAGACTCACCCCAGCAGCAACCAGTACCACATAGCACAGTGCCTGGTGTGGTGGCTCACGCCTGTAATCCTGGCACTCAGGAGGCAGAGGCAGGAGGATTGCTGTGATGTGAGTTTGAGGTTGAGCTCAGGGCCAGCCTGAACCACAAAGCGAGACCCTGCCTCAAAAAAACCTTTAAGAAAATAAAATCTAAGCAATAAACGTGATATGTATCTGTGGCCATATGTGGAATGAGACAGAGATAAGAGCGCTCTCCAGCATTGGACACGGAGGACTAAGCCAGGCACTGGTGCACTGTACCCACGATGCCGCCGCATTGCTTTGATCCTACTTCCTAGAGAAAACTAGGAAGACATGATCCCTAACCACCCTGCTTCCACACAGCACCCAGCTCCACAAAGGTGCCCTCTCTGAAACCTGTAAGGATCACACTGTAGAACCCCAAACCCTTTCCAAGCTTTGCCTCAACTCTTACTGAGGCCGCCAGGAGCCCTCCGGTGAGGGGTCGCCTCCTGCGGTAAGCCAAATAACTTTGTTATGTTCCACACAGAGGGGTTCTCACGGTGGATTTCAGTAGCTTCCACTGTGACAATCCACTAGAAGCACGAGACAGCCAATCTAATAATAACATGCAAAATGTTAAACTTGATAATACCTACGTGAAAACATAAAGAAAATACATCAAGCGCTACGGCTTACGGCATTATTCTATTTATCTTGCTGATAATTTCTACCATATTTTCTTCTTTACTTTCATTAAATTCGAACAAAAGTTTCTACTAAAAATATAAAATATGAATAAAACATCTCTTCTTACAATCAAACAGGAAGTGTAAAGTATCATGCACTCATTCTTTTCTTCTGTTTCTTTAGCAAGGAATAAATGTACGCAACACCAACAAAATCGGTACATTTTACTAAGTGGCTTGATGCTTTTACATTGATTAAAAACAAAAGCTGATTAGTGCATCCGTATAATGACTTGATTTGTTGGTACATACAAATAATTGATTTATATGCATTGGTAACATGTTTTATATAACAACTAGTAATTAATTTCTTTATATCCTTTATTGCATATGTTCATTCATTCATTATGTAATCTAACATAGTTGAATGACTGTAATTGTCCAGACGTTTCCCAGGGAGGCAGACCTGGACAAGATGAACCACCTAGCCAGGGACAGGATGAACTGCCTATCAAGGTAGACAAGTTCACCTGAAATGGGGAGATAGAGGAGGCAAAACCATCAGTGAAATGAGGGATCCCGCTCTTTTCTCATGCACAGATAGCATCCTATTGGTTAGTGAAGGATGAAACCTCTAGGGACAACTTTGAGAAGGTGAGGTTGACCCCTACCTTGAGTATTAACAACCAGAATACATTTGTCAGGCAAAGAGGAGAAGGAAGAACATTTCAGGCTGAGTTAGGGTATGTAATTAAAAAGACAATGAGCACTTCCTAAAATTCAAGAAGTTGAGATCCATGTGGCTGTAATCAGTGAGGGATTCATGCTGGGAGTGAAACTTGGCCTGGAGCACTGACAACAGAGAAGGAGTAGAATAAGTGCCCAGGCTGTGCCCCAGCTTCGGACACTGTGGACAAGGTAAGTTTCTACCAAACAGTTGGCTTGTGTTCATAGATATATATCATTTAAATTAAAAAGCATATTAGCTTTGGAGCAATCTCTCCGGGTAGTTTTATGAATTACAAATTAAATCGGAGCTCTCATGCGACAAAGATTCATTCCAATGATGGTAAAACTGACACTTGCTACAGAATCCTTCTGGATCCTGGGAGGTTGCACACAGAAAATGTCAGCTGAAAAGCATAAGTGAGACCTTTAGGAACTATTTGGTTATCCCATGAAGACATCATCTATCTATTAGGATTTCCTCATGGTACCACAAAGACATTTTTCATGTATATCATTACATTTTTTAACTCAGACCTGGGGGGGGGGGAATGCTTCTTTGAAATTAACTAGCTGAAGAAAAAAAAGAAAATCAGTCAGATTTTGATGAAGAAAAGTTTTGCCAAGTTCTAAAGGTATAAAAATACAAAGTGTGGAGAAAGATACATGTGAAACTTTAAATTGGGTTTGGAAGCATTGCAAGTCTAGTTACATATGGCAGGCAAACAAAGCACAAGCCAAAAGAGGCAAAACGAGTGTGAGAAGGTGTGAAGTCTGATCGTGCATATGGGGAACATTAGCAAAGGGAATGAAAAGGAAATATCTCTAAAGAAAGTGGGCCATGTTTGTACAGGCAAGGGAGCCTGGGTGGGGAGCAATTTTGAACGGAACAAGAACCAGATAAATCCCTGTTGGACAAACACTCTTAGAATCCATTTGATTTTTATTTCCCCTTCTGAGCCTTAAAAATGGTTTTTTTCTTCTTTATCTAGAAACATCAACGTTCTCCTTTCCAGTTCATCAGAGGTACTTGGGCGGGAAGCCTTCTTGCACTATTGAGTTAAAATGTAGAAATGCCTAAGAGAACCATGAGGTAAAACTCACCATTTATTCTTGTTCTGTTTTATGTTTTAAATTCTATTTTTCTATTAATACTTGGCAAGTGCACTAATGGAGAATAAAACAAAAATGCAATAAAAAGGTTCCTGTATGTTTAATGGGTGATTGGGGAATTTTCTTTGAATTCAGCATATATTTTATTGCTATTCTGAAAAAGACAAAGAATGAACATTCCTTGTATCTTGTTTCAAACTACCCTAGGTTCAGAAGTAATTTTTACCATGGGTCTGAACAGGACAAAAGTATTTCACAGATTTCCAGTGTTACTGATTTAAAAGAGAAAGCTCATCTGTTGACCACGTTTTAGTGTAAGAGAAAATGTATGGAACTGGATTAGCCATATGATCCTGCAACTTACAACAAATGCAGCCATTTAAGACAACAAATATTGATTGTCTCATACATTCTGTGGGACAGGCTTCCTGGAGTACCCTGGTCTGCTCCGTGGCTCATGGTTTCTCACAAGGCTGCCGGGAAGATGTCTATAATGAAACCAGTCATGGCAAGACATGAACACTAAGAAATATGTACTCCAAGCTTGTTTATGGAGCTGTTGGGAAATCTTGGCTCAGGGCAGTCATAGCCTCTCTGGGACACTACTCATAATACAGCAGGTAGCACTCACTCTAGAATAAAATGCAAATGAAAAAAGAAAGTGAAAGAAGGATGAAACTCAGTATTTCTGTGTTTCAGGATGTTATGACTTGGATAGAGATGTCTCCTCAAAGCCTCACATGCTCATAGGCAGAACTGATTGTAGGTGGCTGGATCTAGGAAGTGTGAATATGAATTATGGGTGTGATAACTGGAGTAGTCCTCTGACCATATTTAATGTGGTGCTGGGTATAGTTTAATGTACTACTGAAAGCAGAAGACCCACTCTGGGTGTGAGTGGTGCCAACCAATAGGATTGCAGCCTGGATGGAATAAAAAGGGAAAGAAAGCTCCTTGCTGCTGCTGCTGCTGCTGCTGCTGTTTTCTGCCTGCCTGTCAGATTTTTCTCTGCCATGCTGCCTTGCCTTAGAGCCAAGCATTGTGAACTGAAAATTCTACAAAACTTTAACTTGCATCAGGTATCTTGTCTCATCAAACAAGAAGTAAATAAGACAATCTCCAAAGCCCCACTTTTGTCATATTGTTTGTTAGAAATTGGTCATTAGACACAGCACACTCTTAAGAAAAGAGAAGTTTGCAAAGATGCAAATCCAAAAGATAGGGTAGTTGAGTTTTGTTTTTGTTTTGAGACAGGGCCTCGCTTTGTAGTTCAGGCTGACACTGAGCTCACTTTGTAGCTCAAGTGAGCCTTAAACTCATAGTGATTCTTCTGTCTCTGCCTCCAAGTGCTGGGATTACAGGCATGAGCCACCACATCTGGCACTGTGGTATGTAGTACTGATAGCCGGTGGATGTGAATCACCACACCTACCCAGCACAGTATGTGGTTACCAGGATTTGAACCTGAACCCTTGTGCTTGCAAGGCAGGTACTGGAACCATTGAGCTAAATCCCTGGCCCTAGGCTATTTTCAGTGCTGCCATCCAAACTCACAAAGTGTAGTTTGTCAATAAGCAGATATCATGCAAACTTCATTTGAAATAAAGTATTCTACATGTAAATTCTGAGGTTATATACAGTCTATATTATTTCCTCAAAATATTATCCATTTACTATACTTGATTAGTTACTTAGCTAGTAACCTAATAACCAAATTAAATATGACATTGTACCTATCATATTTTAATAAGAAAAAAATGATGGTAAAAAAGGAAGTAAAGTCTCTCTATATATAGGGGGAAGGGGAGTTTTAGGGTGGGCAGGGGGAAGGGAAAATGAGAAGGAAGTTGTGTCATATACTAGTACAAATTCTCAATGTCAGGTGTGATCATGATGTGTATACAAAATGTACCAATAAAATCCATTTAAAAGAAAACAGAAGGCCAGAATCAATTGTGGAACTTGTCAAGTTAAAGTACCTTACCTAATAGCATAAATATAAGAAGGGAATTGGTTGGCTTTAGAAAAAAAAATCCTCTTGAAACTTCTTTAATTATTAAACTCCTGAACTTAATACCCGCACTTCCAGGGTTCACTGCAAGCCACATTTAGTTTCTGTGACATCTACCTCACCTAGTCCTGTCACATCCGGGCTTATAAGGCTCATTCCAGCCAAAAAAAAAAAACAAGAAAAGAAAGAAAAAGCTAATTTATGTCTCATTCCTAACTCTCATATTCAAGAATGCTATATATCTTTATTCAATCTATATAGTGTACAATCTTCAAAAATCTAATTCTGAGTTATATTTCATTTATTCAATATTGCCAGACTTGCCATCTGTAGAGATTCTTGTCATTCTGGCATTCCCAATGTAACGGAAAGCCGGACTCCAAAAACTTATAAATAGTTGTACAGCTTTCCCCTTTATTCACAGAAAGAGTGTTCACATCACTCAGTAGCTTTGTATTCTTGGTGCTCACTCATTCTCCAAATACGCCGATAGCACCTGGCTTGGGCCCCCGAGACCGAGTGCTCCCCTCCACTTTCTCTGGACTCTCTCCTCCCAGGCCAGGTGTCTGCGTAGCCTTCACCCTCCCCATGTGTACCCAGAAAACCAGGAGGCTCTTAGCACAGCAAAGGCGCATCACAATCTAAGGCTGGACATTTTTAAGACCCTACTTTTAGATAAAGGAAACTTCTGATATCTGTATCTCTAGCAAATTGTTCTTAATTAAAATATGTGCTTTATCAGATTTCCTAATTTCACTCTAATGTCATTTTCCTTTCCAGGACTTCATGCAGGACTTCACAATATATTTCATCATCCTTGTTTCCAGGGCTCCTTTTTATTATAACTGACTTTATTGGTTATATATATATATATATATATATATATATATATATATATATATATATGTATTATGATCATATACAACACTGAGATTTTGTACCTGTACAAGATTCTTCTCATTTTCCCCTTTCTCCAGCCTTCCTTCCTATTTCACATTATCTATCGGAGATTTGGGTGTTCATTTACACCTTCACTCTTTCATACTAGATCATAGATACATTATTTACATATCTGTATTCTATTTATTTCACTTGTAAATATGTCCTCAAGGTACACGGAGAAGGGTTCCTTTAGCCTCATTAGCATTTATTTTAGGTTGATTTCATGATACTAGCCATTCTTTGTAGAGTGAGATGAAATCTTAGTGCTGTTTTCACCTGTATCTCCCAAGTGACCAGTGATGTTCAATACTTCTTCATGTTTTTTAGCTGCTTTTATTACTTCATCTCAAAAACGTTCATTTCAGATGTCCATTTTCGAACTGCCTCCTTAAATTTGGAGGGGGTGATGTTTTTAAATTCTTTAAATCCCTCTAGATAGTAGTTGTTTGTCTAAAATTCTTTCCCATGTTGTAGATTGTCTCTTTTGCTCTCCTGGTAGTGGTTTCTCTTGCTCTGCAAAAGCTTTTTAGTAAGACAAGGTCTCAAATGTTGAGTCTTTCTACTAGTTCCTATGCTGCTGAGGTTTTATTCATAAAGTATTTCCCTATGCCAGTGTCTTCAAGAGTTCTACTCAACCCACTTGCCAGCAGGTTTAGCGTTTCTGTTTAATATTTAGGTCGTTCATCCACTTTGATTTTAGTTTAATACATGGTAAAAGAGCTACATCTAGCTTTGATCACTGGCAGGTTGAAGCCTAGCTTTTTCAGCACCATTTGATATAGAGGCTGTCTTCCCTCTGTTGAGGGTGTTTGACTCCTTTGCCAAAGATCAGGTGGCTCAGTACATCTGGGGTTGTTTCTGGATCTTCTAGTCTGTTCCCCTGATTCTCGGGTCTGTTTGTTTGTCAGGGATCCTTTTAGCTGTGACAGTTTCATAAACTTTACATTTTCAATGAGCTTGATAGTTCTGAGGTTTTAGTAGTCAGTGTTTTATACAATCTTCACCACTGTGAGTTTGCCTGGGGTTTTTCTCCTGGTTAATTGTGAGTTTAGAGAAAGAAAGTCAGGAGAGGAAATTCCAGGCCAGCATAGCATATTGGGGGTACAATATGGGAGTACAATAGGGGGTATAGTATGCTTGCCATTGACACTTTTACCAGTTGGTTAAGGTAGTGATTTCCATGCAGCTCACAGAAAAGTTACTTTATTACTCCTCTTCCCTATTCCATTTTTTTTTTCACAGTCCTGGGGATCGAACTCGGGCCCTTATGTTTCCGAGTTAGACACAGGACCACTTAAGCTAAATCCCTAGCTCCCCCATTCCTTATGTTTCAGAAGCAAGTATACATATACATAAGAAGCACAATTATAATCCACTTCTTTGAGAAATATCTATATGATTTGGAATTCACTGTATGGTAGATATATATAATCTCCCCAATTTCTTTTCTTAGTCAGTTATGTATTTGTATCAGTACAAATCATGAATATTTATTTATGTTTTGGATCACCACCCAATGCTGTCGCTTCATATAGGATTGTAAGCTTTTACAATTAGAAGTCCTTTCAACTGGCTCTATGACTCTCATACACTGTCATATTTTTTTTAACATTTCCTTATTTCTTTTTTTTTTTTTTAAGTTTTTTGAGACAGGGTCTCACTTTGTGGTTCAGGCTGGCCCTGAGCTCAGCCTCAAACTCACAGCACAACAATCCTCCTGTCTCTGCCTCCCGAGTGCTGGGATTACAGGCGTGAGCCACCACGCCCGGCACTGTGGTATGTGGTACTGGTTGCTGCTGGGTGTGAGTCTCCACACCCAGTATTGTATGTGGTTACCGGGGAATCGCACCCGGGTCCTTGCACTTGCAAGACAGGTGCCAGAACCAGTGAGCCAACTTCCCAGCCCCAACATTTCCTTATTTCTAAAGATACAGTATATTTCAGGTTCATTATGTGTATCCTGAGTCAACCCTACAATCAGCCATTTTTACAAGGAGCCCAGGTTACTTTCACTAGAGAATGGTATCAAAAATTACTCTCTGAGAAGTGGAGGACACTATGGGAAATGTAATTAGCTAGGCCCAGAAAGACAAATGCCACATGGTTTCTTATATGTCCTGAAACAGTAAGTCCATCTGAATATAGAAGGGTAATTATGAGAGTGAGAGGGATAGAGAGACCATTGGTAACAACTGCCCAAACACAGAAAGATAAATAGAATGAACTCTAGTTTCCTTCTAACATAGTTCATTGTAACCTATTGTACGTTCGATGAAGAACTGGAAGATGGGGCTCCAAACATAAGAAAATAAAAAGGAAATATAAATGCTCATTACCCTTATTTGAACAGTACATGGTGATAAAGGTGACAAATATATGTTATTTCCTACAAATATATCTAGTGATTATTTATTAACTTAAGAAAATTAAAAGAAAAGTGTGTGAAGACTAGCACACAACTTGAGGAGGGCAAGGAGTTAATACAAAGAAAAATCACTTCTGGGAGGCTGCTGGGTGTACTTGTTGCTCCTGGGCTGTCACTGCTTTGAGGCCTGTTCAGGGAGCATCGCTAGCTAAGAAACATTTGTGTACATTTGTGCCTGCACGCCACTCATACTTAACTACCTGTGTATCCATCACCAGACACATAAGCTCACACTGACATCTCTGATTTAATCAAAGCCCTGTGGATCCTTCCAGCTTTCTTCCTTTGCTTCTGTGAGACAGAATGAAACCATGAGACAAATTTAACAGAAATCATTTGAGAAAAGAATGCCTCATAGACTGGGCAGCACTGTACATTGAAATGGGTTCAGAAGCCTCTGCCATGCAATGTGGGCAGAGGGGTGTCACAGGCTGAGCACAGATGTGAAGGGACTGTATGATAGGTCACTGCTGCTGACCTAGTCTGGTCAGATGGCTGCCAGTGATTAGCTGAAGCTGAGCTACTTGTGATTGGCTGACACCAGGCTACGAGATAAAAAATATGTATTCCAAATCAGACTGTAGCTCATTCCTGAGCAGCTCAAGGTTCAGAGAATGCTACAAGCCAGCGGTTGCTTTTCTGTGTAACACAACAAGGGCTCACTCTCCCCTAGAGTTTCATGTACCTCTGCCACCTGCTACCCATTCACTTACTGATTTCACCTCAGTGGGTATCTACAGAAGTTTCAGAATTGTGAAGCCTCCCTCACACCTATGCCAACTAGAGAACAATGCTTATGTACAATCACACACTTTAATTTGTCCTTAGTCTTGATCTTTAGTCAGGTCCAAAGTGTTTTAAATCAGTACCCCCTAATTCACAACTTTTTTCAGTGAGGTTGTTTCATACACTTACAATTAGATTTTAAAATTTTTCACATTCATTTTTTATGCTATAAAATTCTACTTCACAAATAAACCATGTCGTGTATCCACAGCTCCATTCTTCAGAGCAACAGTTTTATGGCCTTAAAATATACACTGTGCCTATCGCTTCTCAGCCTTTTGGCTAAGATCAAGTGTAAAATATACACTGTGCTTAATCTAACTAAGCTGTCACCATCCTCATACCTGCCTTCTCTTCCTGTGGGATTTTTTTCTTCTCTGGAATGTCTTATATAATGGTATCATATGGTATGTAACTTTGTAAGACCCATTTCATTCATTTAATAATATTCATTTAAGATTCCTCTGTATAATCACAAGAATTAATAATGTGTATCTTTCTATTGCTGTAGAGTATTCTCTTGTATGAAGATACCAATTAGTTTCTCCATTCAACTTCTGGGTTATTTGTTTATTTTTTGCAGTACGAGGAATCAAACTCTGGCCCTTGCAGGCCCCTTGCAGGCTCACTATCCTTTCTGCTAAATCTCTGGCCTTCCATTCACCTTTCAAAGACATCTTGAGCCCTCCCAGTTTTTGGTGACTATGAATGGAACTACACACATTAAAACGCAAGCTTTCATGTGAGCAAAGGTGTGCAAGTCATTGGATGAATCCTAGAAATACAAATATGGGATGTTTACTTAATTGTATATCACTTTGAATAAACAATAGACATTACCTTAGGGAAATGCTTTTACAGCATTAAACTATATTTTTTTCTTGTCATCTCAAAAAGTAAAATGCTTTCAGGTAAACCATAAGAAAAATGGGAGCAAATGACATGAACAATTACTGCCGGGAAACATTTCCTAGACTAGATTCTGATGGGAAAGGCAGAAGTGGGGGAGGGGAGATCAAATCAAGAAACTGAGACAGAAAATTTTAGTTAAGCTATGAACACAAATGAATAATTTGTAGGTACAGAAATAAGTAATGGAGAGAAATTTGTTTCATTTCTAAATTTGGCACTAAATATTGACTAGAAAGGAATAATACAGAGCCTACTAAAAATAATAGTAAGTCCTGAGAAGGGAAAGTAAAAAAAGAAAAAAGTATGAGAGAAGAGAGACACAAAGAATGGAAGTAGAGATAGAAAAAAATGGCAGGGATGGGACAGTGTGAGAGTATGAGATAAAGACACCAAGACTGAGAAAGAAACTCTAATCTCCTCAGAAGACTGTGGAGTGGGTGCGGCACACCCTGCTCATAGCAAGCCTTTCCACAGTCACAATTCTTTTCATTGACAAGTGACTTAAACGAACAATTTTAAGACCTATACCTTCACCTGTTTTTTATCCTGAAGCTTTCTGTGGAAATACCTGACAATTCTCACACTCTACCCACACAGTGTTTCCTAATGTGTGTAGGAACATATTATCAAAGTTACAAAACTAATACAAAATGTAAAGGATTTGAAGCGTTGCCTTATAATCTAATGCTTAATACAGAAGTGAGATGTTTAAAATGGAGCTTAAGGTGATGCCTCTGATGTTCCTTACAGGAATGTGTGAATTAATGGCTACTGAGGGTGTGGATAATAAAATAATCAAGGCTCGTATAAGGTAACGGAGTCAACAAATTCTCATAACAAATGACTCAGCATGTGTTGGTTTCTGAAATTTAAGATCATTCCTTTATAAAGTTCTATAATACTCTTGCATAGATATTTGTTTTTTATTTTGATTTTTTAATATTTCCGAATATTTCTTCCTAGCTCTTAAGCGGAGCTAAATTATCAGCTGTAAAACATGTGCCCACTAGGGTTCCCTCACAATTTTACCTTCAAAAATATCATGAGTACTTAAGCTAATTTATAATTTCTAGTGAACCAGAAACAATATTGGTAAGGATAAGTCAATGGATTATTTTTAATTATTATTAAATTAAATTATTATTATTTTAATTATTCCTTCATTTCTACCACTTCTATTGTAGGACTGCTTTTACACAAAAATGTAGGTAGAATTCATATTGGCCCTATGATATATCCTTAATATATTTAAAGAAGTTGGTCACTATTTCTTTTTTTTTTTAATTATCTTTATTGGTACATTAAATATACACATCATGATTGCACTCCATAATGGGGATTTGTACCAGTATAAGACACAACTTAATTCTCATTTTTTCCCATAGCCCCACCCACCCTACCACCCCCCCATATATATAAAATTTGTTTCCTTACTTTTTTGTTACAATCTCAACATTGGTCACTATTTCTTGACTTTCAATCTATTAGCTTCCTGTTTTAAAGGTTTCCAAGGTCATCATTGGTATCCAAGATAAGCAAGTGCCTAAGTCTTCATTAACTGGTAAGTCTGAGCAGCTGTGTGACTGTGAAGGCTCCAAAGGCTGCTGTTCTTCATTTCGGTGAGCAGCACGACTTCACCCATTCTGCATCTCCTGTACCACAAAATAGGCATCATCTGTCTTTAGGTGGAGGCACTGAATCATGAAGACAACACGACAGGCCTTCGAGAGCCCTCATCAGTATTTTCCAAACACCTCCTACGTTGCTTGTGCTTATTAAGAGAGATTCACAAGCTTATTAGGTTCCCCAGTTTGAATTATCTCCCTGTCTTTATCTTCGACCTATTAATATTTCAAAATGCATTAAGGTAACAATTAGACCATCCTCTGCCCATCTCTTTATGCTGATCAGGCATCTGGCACTTTCTTAGATGCAGAATAAGATTCATTTTTCTTTTGAATGGTGATAAGATTTTCATTTTATGTAGGTGAGTATAAATTACTAAATGGTGCTGTGCAACTTCAGAAGTTGACAGAACAGAGAAGGAACAGCAAGGGCAGAACATTTTAAATTGTGAGATCTTCGATGTTTCAGAATAAAGGCATTTAAAATTTGATTTAAAAAATAATTTTATTTATATTTGAAAAACCAAAGAGTATGTTTTGATCTTTCAAATTCCTGCTACACTCACAGATTTTTGTTTTTGATGTTAATATTCATGATGATGTTGGGACCAAATCCCATAGAAGCAATCTCTCAGGACACGACATGATCTTAAAGCCCAACCAAGGCTTTATTACTCAGCTGAAGGCCATCCTCCCATAGGGAAGAAGGCAAATGGGTAAACTGGAGCATAGGATTTAAAGGGAAAAATCTACTACCCTCCCATCTCTTACCAGGTGGTTTCTACACAGGAGCAATTAGGTCATTCCATTGTTAAAGTGCAGAAGTGAGTCGTTACAGAAGCCAATAATAATGATTAGATCACTGGTTACTATAGAATAGTATGTTCTAAAAACATACAATCTGCAGCTGCAAGCATTGGCCAGGTGGACAGTTCCCAAGGAGACAAATTCTGGGTTCAGAGGAAGGTTACAGGATACAAAGTGGAGGCTTTAACAAAATGGCTGTCTCTACGTCAAGTTGGGTCTTACATTCCCCTCTAGTTCTTGTAAATTGGATCAAATCTTTGATTCATTTTGGTCTTCTCCTACAGGAAGGAGATTACATTCTTTTGTTGTTGTGGTTAACCACCATTAACATACAAAGTTTACTCTTTGCCTAATGCACTTGGTCAAGAGTTTAAAATACAAGGCCCGATCATGAGCAATAATGGTGTTACCCACGATGACCCATCTAACATAGATTTTAGTATTTTTTGTAAATTTTTATGACTAAAATATCAAAAATTATTTTAGACTGATTTGCATAAAAACAACACATTTCTTATAGTATTACACACAACCCTCTTTGTTTTATAGACAAGAAGTTTAGCCCTATATGGTTCTGTAACATAATTTTAGCCAATGAATCTTTTTTTTTTTAGCCTAGATACTGAGTCTTTTAAACATCTTAAGTCTTGTGTCACTGGGTGGTTCAGAGCTTTGAAATTTTGGTCTTGGATAATTAAAGAAGTTGTCCCTGTGGCTATAGATTCAGCTATTTTCAGTTTATTAGTATGGGGCTCAAAACAGGCTGTTCTCCATACTTAGTGAAGCACATGGAGGCTAGCCAATGGTTGTAAAGGTTTTCATCCCTCTATTTATTATAATACTAGACCTGAGGGAGCATGTATACTACCACACATAGAATTTGTTACCCTAGGTTTTATATTTTTGGCTACTTTTATATAATAGGGAGGCCTGATCTTTTGAAAACATCAACTTTAACTTTCCAAAGAGCTATTACATCAGGACCTGTCCAGCTGATATAATCTAATCTCTTGTAGCCCATAGTCCTTAACTCTGTAAGAATAGTTGACATAAAGAGTTAGCCTAAGCATCATCACTAAAGTACTTTTTAATCATACCAAAACATATTTTGGTTTTTTTGGTTTTGTTTTTCTGTTTTTTTGGTTTTTTTTTGTTTGTTGTTTTGTTTTTTAAGTTTTTTGAGACAGGGTCTCACTTTGTGGTTCAGGCTGGCCCTGAGCTCAGCCTCAAACTCACATCACAGCAATCCTCCTGCCTCTGCCTCCTGAGTGCTGGGATTACAGGCATGAGCCACCACACCCAGCACTGTGGTATGTGGTGCTGACTGTTGCTGGGGTGAGTCTCCATGCCCAGTATTGTTATGTAATTACCGGGGATTGAACCTAGGTCCTTGTGCTTGCAAGACAGGTGCCAGAACCACTGAGCTATATCCCCGGCCCCCAAAACATATTTTGTAAGTGGCAAGTGTTTTGAAGATCAGCTGAAATGAACTTTAGCCATCAACTTTCAAATCTCTTTTAAAGCATAATTTTAAATCTTTTAAATCTCTTTTAAAGCATAATTCCCAAGTACATTCTCTAAAAAAGAGAACAGTAGTTTAAGGAACCACCAAAACATGGAAATATTTTATTGACCCTCTGGCAAAGTAATGGCCATAATCTTATCTCATTCTGACCTTTTGTAAAAGTTAACACACTCTTTTTTATTGTGTTATACCAATGTCACCTATTAACCATTAGACATGAAACTGTTTAAATTTTTGTCTATGGGGCATAAGGGTTAGCAGCATATGTTTAATATAGTCTCATATATCCCTCTAGTACAATCAAAATTATTATGTCCCCATCTTCTCAGCCCAGCCTTATCTTCAGGTTGCCTGGTTGGCTTGAGGACCTCTTATTTTCTTTTGGGTGGCATCTTTCAGAGGCGCTGACTTTGTGTGAGAGTGTTGGATCTCGGCCATAACTCTAGCCAATTTGAGCACCAAAGAAGTTGTCAATATCACAGGATAAGGGAAAAGTCCTCTATAGCGAGGCTCGAGCGTATGGAGGAGTATCCGTGGATAAGGACAAGGTTCTGCAGGTACAAATGTTGTGTGTCTCAAGCTGGATATCCTGTAGGGCTTATAGAGATTGGACCAAATAACAGTTACTGAACTTATTTTTACTTTAGGTAGAAGTGGTCTCCCACATATAACTTCAAGTTAGTGAACTTGATTTATAACAAGTCAAGACAGAATGAGCCAAGCCACCACCACCAGTTCTTAAACCTAGTATTTTTTAAGGTTCTATTTACTTTTTATTTGTCCTGAGTTTTGTAGGCAATAAGCACAACAACATAATTTTCATCTAATATTTAATATCTTTTCCAACAATTTGGATATTTGAGCCATGAGGCCAGGCCACTATTGGACCCCAGTAGCGAGGCCAAATCTAGCGATGAGCTCTTGGAGCAACCCTTATAGTAGCAGTCTTTGGCCAGGTAGAATCAGCTTTTATCCATTCTGTAAGTGTCCAAAAAACAAGCAAGTACTTATACTGGTTTTTAACTTCATTTTACCTCAGTGAAGTCCAGTTCTCAATGTTTTTCTGGCTGGTTACCTCTGAATCGAGTTTTTTCTGGTACCTGGAAGAAAGGTCTATAGGCCCCACTGGTTCTTTGGTCATTTATCTGGTGACTTGATCTGCAGACAGGATTTTTTGAAGAGCTGGCCCTAGAACACACCCTAGTGCCCAGGAGGTTAGTCACAGGGTCTGTGACTCATTTTTTTAGTAGGCTGCTATAGCACACCTTTCTGCTGTAGAGTTCCATGGAACAACAAAATCAGAATTACTGATAGGCTTAAATGAACTGTCTCCCAATATTTTATCCAAATCAATGATTACACATTTTTAGTCAAGCATTGTCTCTCTGGAAGGAGATGTTTGGTTGGTAGGCTTTGTATGGAGAACTTGTCTCTAGTTCTCACATACGTGGCTTTGGTTGCTGGGGCAATAGTTGGTGATGGATGATATCACAATGACAGCATAGCCACTCATGCTTACACACAGCCCCAGCAGGTTGGCAGGACTCGTAGGGCACAGTGGCCTAGGCAGCTAGGCGTTGTCACTTTCGGTGTTCCAGTTCACCTGAGCGGGAACAGTGAAGGTGGGGCTCTGTGCAGCTAATGTACCCTTCCACGTCAGTGCCCATCGCATGGGTCTGGCGGGTCTCCTGGCACCCAGTGGGGCTGGCACGTCCCCTCCTCAGTAGCACCCAGCCTGGCGCCGCTGTGCACACACTGCACAGCAGGTGCACATCTGGACTTAGTTTGGCTGGTGGGTGGCATGGGGCTGTGCATGTCCAGCACCTCAGGCCTCTTTTGGTTATCTCTCTGAGTTTTTGGTCTTGTGTCTTTTCAAGGAAGCAATAGTTACCTGTTTTTCAAGTTTTTATGGCAACAGCCTTTTTAGAGTAATTGTATTATTAAACACCTTTTGGCCTAAACCAAAAAGCTCAGACCTGTTCTTTCCCTGAAACTTTTGCTCTTTTTCACTATTTGGGGCTAACAGGAAAACAAAAGGCCAACTTTAAAACAGTCATGTTCTTGGAGCTTTTGGGTCAGTGTGACCCGGTAGGCTTCTGAAAGCCTCTCTAAGAACACTATGGGAGACTCTATTTTTTCCTGTTTCATTACACTCACCTTTAACTCACCTGTGGGATTCTTTCCCCAAAAGTCTCTGGCAGGATGTGTTTAGTTCCCTCTTACCAGGGTCAGCATTCAGGGCCCAGTTGGATTGGTTTGTGAGCAAGAGGGCATTTACACAGTGACTGCCCTCTGCTTGAGGTTGTAAGAGGCTCAAACAGGGATCATTGGCAGTGCAGAGGGAGGCAGGCACTCCTTTTCTGCAGTGGTTGGCAGGTGTTCCTCTGCACCAGGTGACAGCAGCAGAAGACTTTCTCTCAAGACTCAGAGCCACCTCTGTGGCTTTCTAGAGATATAATCTCTTTCTTACAGTAAAACAGACTTAAGGAGAAAGATTAGGAGAGTGACACAAATCTTCCCCCTGGCTGAGCTTCCCCAGGAAAGACAGAAGGCTTAGAAGACCTGTAGGGAGAGAAATTATTACAGGCTACCCAGCTTACCAAGAGTAGCCCGTAATGCACTCACATTCCATACCTGGATCCACACCAGTGATTCAGGCTTTTTACCCAGAAGCAAAGACAACACTGAACATAAGATAAAAAACAACAAAGACGGTGCCAGACATATGTTACCTGAGAGACCACAAAAGGGACTTGAGCCCCCAGTGTCACTCTAAGCAGTGGTGACTCCTGCTATCACAGTGAGCCACCTGGACAGAGGAGTATTAAGCCATGTCTGACCTCCTCCTGTCTACCCTGTCTCGAACCAAAGAAAAGACCATCAGTCTTTTCCCTGATAAAACTCCTGGTGGCAGAGCCAAGACTTGCACGCCTCCATCTGTGGTCACTGGACTTAGAGCCCCCAAATGCCTCAGGGTGGCCTTCCCAAAATCAAGTGTACCACAGACGGCCCTAGCGGCAGCAAGGCTCCAATGCTGTTGGTCACAGAGATCTCACTGGGGCCTCCAATATTGGGACCAAGTCCCACAGAGACAATCTCTCAGGACACAACATGATCTTTATTCAACTGAGGGCCATCTTTCCAGGCGGAAGAAAGCAAATGGGTAAAATGGGGCACAGTATTTGAAGGGAAAATCTACTACCTGACCCTCACCCATCTCTTCCCAGGTGGTTTCTGTGCAGGAGCAGTTGGGTCATTCTGTTGTTTAAAGTGCAAAAGTGAGTCCTTACAGAAGTCATTTACAATGATTAGATCACTGGTTACCACTGGGAAGTTCTAAAAATATATAATCTGCAGCTGGGTGCATCGACTGGGTGGACAGTTCCCCAGGAGACAAGTTCCGGGTTCAGAGGGAGGTTACAGGATACAAGGTGGAGGCTTTTAACAAATTGGCTGTTTTTATGTTTTAAGTTGGGTTTTACAATGATAGAAACCATTTCTCTATGTATATATTTTAATGTGCATAATATATTTTAATATTTCAAGTGTTCCATGCCCATTCACATGTACACATGTGAATACATATATATGTAAATACACATACACATGCACAGATGTATAATGTTGTGAAAAAAGACACTCATATTAATTCCAAAATTATTTCTAAATTGTTGCCCTCTTGTTTACTAGTCATGCAATAATTTCCCTCATAAAACACCTTCTACACTGTGCATTAGTCCTATGTAGCTGAGGCTAATATTAGCCTCCAACCAAAAAATGCAATTATTAATTATATGGATTTTCTTGACAGATTTGTACTTATACTGAAGAATGAGACGTTGCTCAAAAGGGAATTGACTACTGAATAAGCTGAACCCCAAAGCATGATAAAAAAGTTGTCTAGTCCTCCCCATTTTCAAATGCAAGCACGCTGCTACATAATCTGATTCCTTGACAAGGTGCAGCCCAGCCCAGTTCCTGTCAAACTGAGGACTCACCCCACCCCATGTGCAGGGACAGAAGACAGAAACTAAGACAGAGATGTCTGTGAAATGTGAAGGGGTCCAGCCACACAGGACACAGGGACTTCAATAGCACTGAGTACATGTCCCTGGCAGTTTAGGGTATGGCTTGGTTTTGTGAGAATCACAGGGGAAATGGAGAGGGAAGCATGGCACCTGCTCCATTAGAGAAGTGAGGGTACTTTAGTGACTGTCCTCAGAAAGCTGCTTCCATGTCACAATACACTACAGACAGTTCTGCCACCTACAAGTCAGCCTTGACTCACAGGTCAAGGTCATGGGAGAGCCTGGCCTTGTCAGCCTGAGCCAATGGCAGAGAAAGGGAGGTTCCCAAGGGAGGGACAGGAGAAGGGAGAAAGAGGGGCAAAGCTGAAGACAGAAAGGAGCTTTAATTTCTTTGTTTTTTTTAAATTCAGATCTTTTTTGGTACATTATGAATACATATCATCATCATATTCAACATTGAGAGTTTGTAGCAGAATATGACATGACTTGATTCTCCTTTTTTCCACTTCCCCCATTGCAACTCCCCACCCCCTATACACATAACCTTTGTTTCCTTTTTTCATTATTACTACCAATTCTTTTTCCCCTTGTTTTTTACCCCTACACCCTCTTTTCTTTTAAATATTTTCAATTTCATAATATCAACTATATATACTACAACTCATTTACATCTCATTTTCTCATACCAGAGAAAAGATACAGCGTTTACACATCTGTGACTTATTTATTTCACTTATGAGGATGTCCTGAAGGTACATCCATTTGAGTATGAATGACTCAATCTTATCATTTTTAATAGCAGAGTAATGCTCAATTCTATAGAATAACCACATCTTCTTTACCCAGTCTCCAGTTGGTAGACATTTTAATTGTTTCCAAGATTTAGCAATTACAAAATGAGGTGCTATAAACATGGGTGTACATATGTCATTGTGATATGAAACTTTAAATTCTTTTGTGTATATACCTAGCGGAGCAATGGCCAGATCAAATGGGACCTCCAATCCTAGCTTTTTGAGGAATCTCCACACTGATTTCCACAGAGGTTGTACAAGTCTACACACCTATCAATAGTGAAGAAGGGTTCCTTTTTCTCCACAGCCTCATGAACATTTGCTGCTGGCTAATTCTGAAATAGCAGCCCTTCTTTGTGGAGTGGGATGAAATCTTAGTGTTGTTTTCATCTGCACCTCTCAAATGACCAATGCATTTCTTCATATACTTCTTAGCTGCTCTTACTTCTTACTCTGAAAAATCTCTGTTCATTTCAGATGCCCATTTTTGAATTGGGTCTTTAAATTGGGTTTGGGCTGATGTTTTTAAGCTCTTTATATATTTTAGATAGTAGCCCTTTGTCTGAGAAACAGCTGGTAGAGATTCTCCCATATTGTTGGTTGCCTTTTCTCTCTGTTGGTGGTTTCTTTTGCTACGAAGAAGCTTTTTAATAGAATGAGATCCCATTTGTTGATTTCTTCTGCCAGTTCTCATGCTATAGAGGTTTTGTTCCAGAAGTCTTTCCCTAAGGCAATGTCTTCAAGAGTTTTACCCAACCTGTTTTGCAGCAGGTTTAGTGTTTCTACTTTAATATTTAGGTCTCTTATCCACTTTGATTTTAGTTTGGTATACAGTGAAAGAGATAGGACTAACTTTAGTCTTTGGCAAGTTAAATCTCAGTTTTTTCAGCAGCATTTGTTAAATCTTAGATTTGATTATTGTTCTGTATGGCCTGGACATTTTAGTAGTTGGAGTGAGCCTTTCTCTGGAGTTTTATATGAACTCTTTATTTTCTAAGTGTAACTGAACAAATCTCTGCACAAACATCAGTGTTTATCCAGGAACAGGAAAAAAACTGTATTATCTCATAGTCCAGGCTTAAAAGTAAGTCTGTTCCTTCTTTGTTCTTTAACATTCATTTTTACAGTACCGAGGTGCCTAGGCTAAAAGTGAAAAGCCTTTCAGAGGAGGCTGTCTTTTCTGATAACCCAGAAATGAGTCAGCATCACTGGTTAACAAGACAGTTTGCTGCATTATATATGATGGTTTGGGTTTTGTTCAGGGCCTGCTCCAGAGAAGTTACCAGAACAGCTCCAGGTTCCCTGGCACTAGAGAAGCTCTCAACAAATAAGCCTAAAAGATTGTCAGGGAAATCAGGCTGACACACAGGGTTTCTGCAGCTAGGTGTCAGGGGCCAGACAAATGGCATGGCCTTTGCTTACAAGTGGGCGAGCAGGAGGATGTCACCCAGTCAAGCCTTCACACTTTTTCCTATAGGTTACAGAAGTTGTTGAATCTTTCCTTGATCCCAGACAGACGCTTGCAATCCCTGACTACTGTGGCACCAGGAGATGCTGTCCTGACCAAGGGACCCTAAGAAGCCAAGGTGGTAGGGTGGGTAGGGCTATGGGAAAAAATGAGAATTGAGTTGTGTCATATACTGGTACAAATTCTCATTGTTGAGTACAGTCATGAAGTGCATATGTAATGTATCAATAAAGACTTTAATTAAAAAAATGAAGAAGCCAAGTGGAAGATCCACAAGATGGAGAACTACCAGAACAGGTTGCATCAGCAGTTCTTAAACTTGGAGACACAAAAATTTTTCAAGATCTCAAAGAATTTTTTTAAAATACCAAGACCATAGATATTTAAAATTTTTAAATGAAATCTTTCTCTTTTTTTATTTTTTGCAGTAATGGAGGAGTGTTTAAAGTCTAGTGCTTACTAAGCATGTGCTCTGCTTACTGTGAGATAGGATCTTACTACTTTTTCCAGCATACCTTGAACTAAATCCTCCTGTCTCAGCTTTCTGAGTACCTGGGATGTCACAAAAGCATTACAAAAATCTTTTTTGCATGTTTCTTAATTGCCTAGTTGAAAAGAAGACAACTTGACTCTTACATATAATTGTGTACTCTCTCTCATCTGATGCATTACCCTGGTTAAAATAGCTAGAGAATTCATATACAGTATATGTAAAGAAAATCCATATCCTCACACAGATATGTGGAAAATAATGCAGTTTTTTCTGAGGTATTTCAGTCCCTGATGATACAGTAAAACTTAATTAATGACAGTTTCTACAGATTACACATATCTTCAGGATTTAAAATTATTTTATTATATAGTATCAAGAAGTCACTTTCATTAATATCATCACCATCTCATCTGTAAATTTCTTTTGCCACATTATTATTAGAAACTAGAATAATTACAGTTCATTACACCTAAGAGATTGGAAAGTTTCCATATTACCAAGTTTGTCCTACAACTTCTAGAATTATTACATCATCCTATATAGTTATTTGTATTTTTTAAAATACTGTATGAAGTGATCACAGACTGTAGCTATTCACCTTGGCCATAGCAAATGTTTTGTTTATTAAAAATGAAGAATATAAAGATACAGCATGAACAACATGAAACTACTTTCTGCAATGTAGCTGGAAGAATTTTCAATACCACTGTAATTTTCCTCTACAAAATTTTGGTGGCAATGTTTCCTGGAGCAATGTTTGTCATATTTCTAAACACAGAAAATGTGAGCAGGAAGGGGCCCGCAGGCCTTCAAATAAGCCTGGGCTCCCGGGCCATGCCAGGGTCTCTGTGGCTGCTCCAGAGTCTACTGCTCTGCCTAGCACACCCTGGTGCCGCTCTACATGAATTTCTGTAATGATGTTTACATGACATCTCCCTTTCCATGCAAGTGGTCTAAAGTGAAATTCTCTTGTTTTTCATAAAACAAATGAAACATGCAGATACATATTTTCTTAGATCTGTATTATTACACGATGAATACACATCATCATCGCATTCAACATTGAGAATTTGTACCAGAATATGACACGCCTTGATTCTCAATTTTTTCCCTTTTCCCCCCACCCTGCAACCTTCCATCCCCTATATACATAATCTTTGTTTCCTTTTTCTTTATTATTATCACATTCAGGTCACAGATGTGTAAATATCATATCTTTTCTCTGATATGAGAAAATGAAGTTATAAATGAGTTGTATGTATAGTTGATATTGTGAAATAGAAAATTTTTAAAAGGGAAGAGGGTGTAGGGGTAAATAACATACAGATACATATTTTTAGAAATCTTTATGCTTTATTTTCTTACAGATTATCTGACGGGATGTTTATCCACCAAGCAATTGAATATCAGTGTCTTGACAGTATTTTTTTCAAGCTGTGAGAGAAATCTGAGAATATTTCAACCAGTACAGATACACATCTTCTAAGTAATGTCCTTAAAAACCCACACGAGTCTTCCTAGTCACATTTCAATTCCTATTCTACATTGATGAGAAAACGTGATTGTCACACAAATATGGAAGAAAAGAGACGAGCTGTTGATTAGTTTATCAGTATGCTCTTTACACAATCTCCATTTTGCTCAAACAATCCAGTTCTTGGGGGTGGGGGGGTCTCAAAATAAATTTTCCTGACACCAATGAAAAGGAAAGGAAAAGTTTTCCTTTATTTTAATTCATATTTGGAAATAATGCTTACCCAGCTACACTCAAGAACAAACCTGTCTATCAAATTAGAACAAAAAGAAAGGATCACCCACTCAACTCCTAATTGCAGAATTAAGCTAATTTATACAATATAACAGAAAGTGTCTTCAACTGCCACTCTGCTTCTATTCCACTGTGCTTCTCTTCAGGGTACAAAATTCTATTTCCCTTTACTGTCTATATGCTCTTGGAGTCCATTCTTTTCTTTCCATATTCTGTGAACTTACAAAGTTTGTATTCCATGGAACATCATTCTCCCATATACCATATAACACGATAAAGTCTAGTACCTTGTAACAAATTATTACTGAGTTCTCACCACATGCCTGCAGTTACACGTGGCACCAGTGCTGATATTTCCACTCAGTAACTTTTCTTTGGACTACACTGCTGACTGAGATAGTTCCACACAGACACAGACAGCAGCCACAACTGAAAGTAGACGCATGTCGAGTATTCGCCTATTTATTAACAAGGCAGAAAATCCAAAGAAAATGATGCCTGTCTGTTTTTCACTTTTGCTCTGTAGCTCATGTTACTCATTTAAAAAATCACATGTCCGTCTGATAAAGTTGTGCCTTTGATCAAGAAAACCTTAATAAGGCAGTAGAGGTTCTCGCTTTCTGTAATTGAAGATATTAAATCCCTAATAGCAATTAAAGTGCTTCTCATCAGTACTATTTAAAATCTGAAATGAATTTCTTTATTTTACTGTACTAAAAGATTTCTTTTAATAAGATGTAAGGACTTTGGTTCTAATGGACAGAAAATCTAACCAATTAAATATTTCTGCAATCTGAAACAGCAATATTTCTGCCACTTTCTCAGACTCCAGCTAAGTCTTTTATCTTCTGTCTCCCTGCATAGAGAAGAAATTAAACTCGACTGCTGTGTGTTAGAAAGCAACTCCCAGAGTTGCATCTGAGGAAAGTTGAGGCTCAGAATGGCAAATAAGTTCTCTCTATGGATGTAGCTCCTGTGATAAATGTGTTTATTGCGCTAAGAAAAGAAGGAGGAGAAGGAAGAAATAAAGTCCATAATGTCAAGCTTCTCCAGCTTGTCTCTCACTCTGTGATTTCTTTATTGGGAGATGCAACCTGCTTCATTCAAAATGCAGAGAGACATACATTTCAGACAAAGCTTTAATTAACATATCATAAAAAATCAGGACAATATATATAATAAGAACAATGGTCTTCTCAAAAATAACTTGTAAAAAAATTTCATCTAAGAAAATTGAAATAAAGTTGAGTCAATTAATATCTTTCTCTTTTACAGATAATCTACATACCCAAGAAGATAATTAACATTGAACATTCCTATTTTCACTGTAAAAATTACACACATGCCTGGCTGAGTAGATGAGACCTGTGAGTCAGTCTGAGAGTTTCCTACAAGGCCTGAGATTTACATTTTAATCAACTTACTGGAGCTGTTCACCTAAATTTTAAAAGCTGAGAGTATTACTTTAAGGGCAGAGCTCATTGTATCATAAATGGTGGATGAATTTGACTTTTTAATAATGTACTCCCCAGACTACATCAAGTATCATGCACTTCCAAAGTCCAGTTTTCAAAAAATTCATAAAAATAATGGAGAGATGAATAACTTAAAAATGAAGAACAAAAAATACATACTGCAAAATATTTCTAGGAAATGCCCTGAGCATCTTCTATAGTTTAAATGCCTGGAGTCATTTCTGTCCAGAATCACTGACTTTATATCAACCTCTTCACAGGGCCAGAACAGTTCCTGTTTCAGCCACCAGCACCTAGCCATTAATTAACAAGTATTTCAATGAAGAAAATTCAGAGCAAAGAGATGGGAGGGACAGTTTGTCACAAGTATTTCTTAGGTCACGAATTTAGACCCCAAGGGCCAGTTTCTTCAGAGATGATACTGGCAGATTTTTTTAAAATTTTTTCTTGAGATAGGGTCTCTCTTTGTAGATATCTGGCAGATTTTAACAAAAACTAGACATCCAAGTCCACCTTTGATAACCAGGCTCTCCTTCAGTAGGGCTAAGCAGATGGGCCAGCAATGATTCCTTACATTTTTTTGTGACTTAAATAAATGAATAATTTTCAAAAAGAAAATTGAAATAATGAAAGAGAAGATTACATTTGACATGATATCTTCCTGGCTGTCGAGATAAGACTACACCAGGTTCCCCTTGTACAAGAACCTGTTTTCCAACAAGCATGGAGTTGATACTGACTAGAAAGAGAGACATATAAGAATTATAAAATCAGTTTTATAAGTAAACATAAAGCTTTAATCTAAAATAGCCTGCAGAAAGAGAATAGATGAGTAAATGACAAGATAGCAATTTAGTGAAATATCATCCCTAAAACAATCACACAGAATAGGGATTGAAACAGTATAATATTTAGATGAATAGCATACTGAAATGAAGACACATTAAGTAAATAATGTTAGCATATGAAGAATGATAGAAAAAGAATTCATATTAAAACAATTCGATTAAAGCACTTTATGACTTAATTTGATTATCCTAGATTAAATTGGATTGTGTTGGATTAGATCAGAGACCATAGTTTCATTCTACCACCAAACCTCTGATGAATTAAAACAATTTATCAAAATTCCTTGTGCTAGATTTCAGAAATACAATGAAAAAGCAAGCGAGGGTCATTCTCATTCTGTATAGGAGTCATTGAAAGTTAAACCAAAATGATAAATTAAATAGGCAGTTTGCACAGTGCTCTAGGAAGAACAGTGACAGAGACAGACATTTCCAGAGGGCTCAAAGGAATACACACGAGCAGTCCCTTACAGTATCCTAGGGTGACATGATTAGAAGAAAGAAATAGGAAGATTCAAAGTCAGGATGCTAGAATGAAGTTTTCATTGTAAATAGGAATTCTTCAGGACAAGAGATGGCTGTCAATGCTGCGGAGCTGGGTAGGAAGCACAAGCAAACATATGCTGGGATGCTCAGATCTCAGAGGACTCCAAGGCACCAAGGCCCTTGCCTAAAGCAGAAACACACACTGGAAAGGTCATTCTGATGGCTACAGACCATGGTTTGGACACTTGTAGTAACTCAAGAGAGAACTGTAGAAACAAGAATGAAGGACCTAGAGACCATGACCTACTAGGTGAATAAAACTTGATCTGAGCCCAAATTGCAGGGTTACAGAGAGGATTAAGCACAGAGTGATCATGGTTCCAACCATTCTATTCCTCCACACTTGGGGTCCAGGGAAATAATAAGAAAGGAAGTAGGGGTGGAGAACAGGTGAGTTTTGTGTATATAAGGTTTGTTACTGGTTGGTGATTGGGGAGCTACTCAGAGATGGTATATTATGGGGAGTAACAGGGCTAGAAATGCACATCTGTGAATCACCAACATAAAATAAACCCAGAGTAATAAGAAAGGACAACCTCTCCCAAGAAGGTGTCACTGTGGTAGGTAGGACTTGAGGGCACTATGGCTAACTCCATCGTGTGAAGAGGGTAGAGAAAGACATGACCTCAAGAGACTGAAGAGGAACAGCCAGAAGAGAAAGAAGGGGACAAGGAGAGACAAGACAGAAATGAAGACAGAGACAAGAGAAACAGGAAGGACCTAGAAATGAAAAAGAGAAGCTCACCATGTTTGGATTGAAAATAGTGTAGCAGAGAAGATACTGCAAAATGTCCACCGGCTTAATGACAAAGAAGACACAAAGGCAGTCACAAAAAGTTCAACCCGATAATGGAACAGGATCACAGCTGGAAGCATCAAAGAGAGGCTGAGTGACAGGAAATAATAAGCAGATAGGGATACATTTTGTTTCATACACTTGGATGTGAAAAGAAAAGCAATGCAGCCAAATAGAAGAGTGATGAGAATGAAGAAGCAATGAGAGAATGAACTAATCTAAAATGGCCGGCAAAGTCTCCTGTCCTCTGATGAGTTTGATAGCTGAATGTAATGTTCAGAGGTAGAGAGGGCTTGCTGGGACATGACTCATGACTAGGAAGGTGAATTCTTGTCCCTGCCACCTTCTCTCTCTCTCTCTCTCTCTCTCTCTCTCTCTCTCCTATTACCAAGGATTGAACGCATTTCTCTCCACCGATTGTGGGTGCAGTGCCTGACACATACTAGAAACACCACGAGTCCAGGGACAGTCTTTTACCTACAGCTGCAAGGACTCTCCTCCATCCGCAATCAGAGGAGAAGTGGTCAAGACTTTCAGCACTCCCTACTATAAAGGAGGCCTCTTCTTAGTGATGCCAAAGGATATCGAGTAGATTTTTCTTGAGCTACTCCTACCCTTCCCAGTGAGGCAGGGATCAGTGGAAACCTACTAGGGAGATAGACTGCAGCCATCAGCAAAAAAGACTTTAAAACAGCTATTAAAACTGAGTTCTAGGGCCGGGGATTTAGCTCAATGGTTCCGGCACCTGTCTTGCAAGCGCAAGGACCCCGGTTCAATCCCTGGTAACCACATAACAATACTGGGCATGGAGACTCACCCCAGCAGCAATCAGTACCACATATCACAGTGCCATGCATGGTGGCTCATGCTTGTAATCCCAGCACTCGGGAGGCAGAGGCAGGAGGACTGCTGTGATGTGAGTTGGAGGCTGAGCTGAGGGCCAGCCTGAACTACAAAGCGAGACCCTGTCTAAAAAAAAACAAAAACAAACAAACAAACAAAACAGGGCCGGGGATATAGCTCAGTGGTTCCGGTGCCTGTCTTGCAAGCGCAAGGGCCTGGGTTCAATCCCGGTAACCACATAACAGTACTGGGTGTGGAGACTCACCCCAGCAGCAATCAGTACCACATACCACAGTGCAAGGCGTGGTGGCTCACACCTGTAATCCCAGCACTCGGGAGGCAGAGGCAGGAGGATTGTGATGCGAGTTTGAGGCTGAGCTCAGGGCCAGCCTGAACCACAAAGTGAGACCCTGTCTCAAAAAAAAAAAAGAATATGTATATACAGGGTAGGGGGTTTGTAGGATGGGCAAGGGAATGGGAAAAAATGAGAATCAAATTGTGTCGTACACCAGTACAAGTTCTCAATGTTGAGTGTGATCATGATATGTATGTAAAATGTACCAATAAAATCAATTTTTAAAAATGAGCATTTGGAAACAATTTGAATAATGGAAGAGCAAAAAGTGAAATGAAATAAACCGTATAAAGAAATAAATGAAATAAACCATATAAAGGGGAGTCCCTTGAGAATTTTAGAGCTGAAGAATGTATCAGCAAATGTGTCTCAGTGGACAGAGTTCCCCCCACGAATTGAAAAACAGAAGAAAGAATGTGTACACTTACAGAAAGAGCAATTAAAAATTACCAAGTCTGAAAATAATACACTAAAAGGATTAAGACTATGCAATGGAAAACAGATCTAAAATTCATGCCATCTGAGGGTGAACAGAAAAGTATATGGAGAAATAATATTTGAAATTTTCGCAATTTGGCCAAAGCCATTGCTGTACAGATCCAAGAAGCTGAGGAAAATGTGCATAAGATAAAACTAAAGAAACACACACCGTGGTCCATTATGACCAACCCTGTGAAAATTAAGGATGAATGCTGTGATATGACCTGTGGTCCAACTGTGGTTTTCTTCTTTACTCCCAGGCTCACAAAAAGATGAACCCACCATTTCTAGGTCTCCCAAATACATCATTCTAAAGGGATATAAAAAGAACTTTTGTCTTTGTGGCTGTTTTGAGGCTGAACACACTCGTTTGCCACAAAGTACAAATAAACCTTCTCTTACATTTCACTGGGTCAGATTTGATTGAATGCCGAGTGAACCCTTGTGGTGATTGGTTTTTTTTTTTTTTTTACCTGGACTTTCAAAATCTATCTCTGTGGCAAAAGGGAGGAATTACTCAATTAGATTAAAAAGTAAATCCTTTCCTGGTGCTCTGCTGACATCAATCTCTTTCAGTTTTTCAGGCATCTCAGTGGCCTTTGTCAGTTATATATCAGTCAAATCCTGCCCTGCAATGACAGACTAGGGCTAAGTTAATAAAGGCTGTCTTCAGCTCAACTTTTTCTATTTCAAGTAACATGTGAAAATTGATTGACTTTCCTGTAATTAAAATTCCCAGACTGGTGTCCAATATCGCAGAAAGTAAGAATCGTCGTAAGCGAGGTAGTAAGGGTGACATCAGACGCGTTTGTCACGAAGCCAGAGTTCTTTCTCTCACTTCTCCTAAGAGAACAGCACTCATTTCAGAAGCTTTTCCCCATTAAACGCACTATGTCATACGGTCGGTTTCTCATTAGACAGAAAATAGGATCCTCTACTTTAAAAACCATGTTTCACTGCTCACCCTCATCTTATTTATAAAAAGGAAGCAGAGGCTTAGAGAAAATATAACTTTTCTAACATAAGTCATACATTTCAATCCACAACAGTTAGAATCACTTTAAATTTGGAACTATCTTCACCGTACATCTTTTGAAATTTGCTGATGACATTATCCCCAGACAATTTTAGTTCAGAATTGTCACAAATATGTCATAGAAACATCTTTAAAATATAGTTCTATTTTAATATTCTTAAATATAAGTAATTCTAAATAAATATACCTGCTGAGAAGATGTCCTTGTCCTTTGTCCTGTCCAGAAGAAAATCTCTGGTTCTTATTGACCTTGATGGTTCCTGAATTAACCATCAGAAAACCTCAAAACATGAATTTTTACAGTGTAATTAACACTCTCAGCTCATTTAAGTGTCGGGAAGTTTACGATTTTTCCATGCAAATCCTTCAAGTCCACCCCTGAAACTGTTCTCTGAGACTCATGTGCCTCATGAGGTGGAAACATGCTTGGCTTCGAAGCCCCCTGAGGATACCAAGTTTCTCCACCACAAGACAATTCTTTAGATTGTTAATGCTGGGAAATTGGGCATCCAGCCCCAAATGGGGTTCAATTCTGAGATTCTTCTGCTGTTGAATCTCTTTGTTCCTTTGAACATCTTTCTCTAGAGGCTTGACATTTTGAGCAGCTGACTGTAACACTTTCTATCCCTGGTATGTTACACAGTCAGGAACCACAAAATCCCTGAAATTCCCCAGAGTCCAGACAATCTGAGTGCCCAGCTCAACAAAACATCACCTAGCTGGGGTGACAGCGAAGGACCTCCGTGATCTTCCTGAAGTCTTTGCTTATTAATCATTATTTCAACTCCTGCCAACAAGAACCACGGGCTTATGAAAATATTTAATTATTAGGTTAAAGGCTTTATGAACTTCATGAAGTGTGCAGAAAAATAGCCTCACTTCAAGCTGTATTAGGAAAGTGTAACATATAGACACTAATAAAAACCTAAATTTCTCTGTCAGAACTTCAAATGTGTCTAGCTCTATCTAGCACTATAGTTTCTAATCCTGCCTAGGAAGTAATTTCACAGAGTTTTGTGGAATGCTGTGGAGCTCATTGCTGAAATATTTAACCTGAATTCAGGATGTTTCACTATCTATATTTCCCATAGCCACATTTAATGTGCCTGGAAAGCAATATAGCTTCCACAGCAGCCAGACTCTTATAATTGATAAGAGGAAAGGTTCATAAATTCAGTAAATATTAGCCACTATGGAAAAAGCATCTGGCTTCTGACTAACTTGAAAGTGTTTGGGGGAACTGGAGAGTCAACTATTATTTATGGAACACTTACTTGTGAAGACAATATTTCTAACACCACCGATATGAATTTAATGTAGCAAACACACTTATCCTAAAGAAATTTATATCCTCATAGCTGTGGGGAAAGGAGGTGCACATGCATAGAGAAATGAGTAAATGGGTTGTTCTGTTCAGACTCTAATAAGAGATACACTAAAGCCAGCAAATCTGATACAGATGGGTGACGGGGGAGTGTCCCTCTGGAGGGTGGAATCTGAGATGGCTTCTTGTTAAGGCCAAGGGACAGTTAGGATGGGCAGAGGCTCAAGGCAGCACAAGTTCAAAGACTCCTAAGTTTAGAGTCAGTTTCCTCTTTTTTGATTCCCTTCAGCCTTTCTGTGTGTGAAATGCTTTCGGTGCAGGACAGTTGCCGGTTCCCACAGCAACCCGGAGACAGACAGCTTTTCATTCTCATTGAGCCTCTGGGAGAACAGAAGCTAAGGGGAATGTTTGGTAACTTTCTCAAGGTTATGTATAAATATCCAGCAGAGCATCAATTGAAATCAAGACTTCTCACCTCGAATCTTGTGAAACACAAAATCTTTGAAAGAGGTGAAGACAGAAGAGGGTTAAGGAAAACCCAGATATTAGCATTTCTTGGGTCATTATTATTATTACTATCTGAAAATATGTTCCTTTCTATTCCCATCAAAGAAAGAAAAAGGAAGCACCTGGCTTTTTGAAGAAACTAGTGTCGTAGCCAAGGGGAGTTTCCTTAATTACGAAGAGCAGCTGGGATGTGGCGATGTCACTGCATTCATTGCTCATTAAAGGGCAGCTCCAATTCTCAGCAAAGCTAAAGGGAATAATAATTAAGAAGAGGGGAAAGAAACAGAGAACCCCAGAGGCACGAGAACCAGATGACAGGACACATCATAGAACAAACAGAAACAAATGGCAGCAACCAACTGGATTACAACCAAGCCTGGCACAGAGAAGCACAGGCCGTGATCCCCACCCATGTGGTACATGGCAGAAGTAAGGAGCACCAACTTTTTATTTACTCTCACCAAGTCTGAGAGCCACCAGAGCAGCAAAGAAAAGCAAAAACTTATGTAGCTAAATGAGCAAGCAAACCATCAACAAATAAGGGAGGAGAATAAAAATCAAACACATTAAGAATTATCATTATTATAGCAAAGTAATTCATTACTCCTGAGAAGTGACTGTATCCTATGCTGTTGTTGTTACTGTTGTTGTTCCTATGTCAAAACATCCTAGTTTTGTATTTTATTTTAATCTGAGATAAATGCACAAACTAGCTTTACTGATTGGTTTGTCGTCACTGAAGTGACCTCACCTGGTGACAAATGCCACCCTTCTGGTGACCTGTTTCTCTGAGGGCTTCAGACCCTTTCTGGCCATTGGCTAGAGGCTACCTTCGGTTCTTTGTCTTACGGTCTCTCCAAAATGGTATCTTCTTTTGTCAAAGTGAACAAAATCAGAAGCAAGGAGCCATCTAGGATGATGAAGGTAATGTTCTTTTGTCACCTGAATGTATAAGTAAGAGCCTATCATTTCTGGATAGGTTACAAGTCCAGACCCCAACATAAGAAGTTACACAGGAGCATAAGCTACAGACAGGATCACCGGAAAGGGATATCTTAGAGGTCAACTGAGCACAGCTCATGAGCTACAGTAAGGTGTTTGAACTTTATCTGAAGAGTGGCTGGAAAGCCCGGCGATGCTTCCGTCAGAGAGCTAATAAAATTCAAACTTCAGTTCAGGATCTGGATAACCTGCACCAAGGAAAGGGATGTCAACAGCCGCTGTAGAAATCAAGGGACAATGAGAAGCTGTTGCAGATGTTCGTATGAATAGTAACAAAACTAAGAAGTTAATGAAATGCTGTAAAATATGAGTTCTGTCTTAATGGTAGAACATATAGTATGTGCAGATAGTTTGGTTGTGGAGTGAGAGAAATATTGAAATAAATAGAACAATCCCCACAGAAAGATTTTCTTGGAAAAAATTGCCAAGAGAAAATCCTCATACATCTTTGCATTTTCTCTTTCTCACTGCATTTTTTCTAACATTTTCCTGATAATCTTCACAAATCACTTAATACATTGATGTTTAGAAAACTGTAACATTTCCACACATTTAATATTCTGCAAAAGGAAGTCATTATGCTGTAGGGAAGGTAGGGTATTTAAAAATAGTTGTCATCATTTGTTATCTGAAATTGTTTCATTTGTTTCATTTGTTATATGAAATTGTCTTTTAAGCACGTGTGTCCTAGTTCCTAATTTTCAGCAGTAGATTTAATATGCCCTCCTCATTCTTATTTTTATGTAAAAATGTAAGTAATTCTGCTGTACAAGAGATAAAAATAAAAAATAAAAGGATTTGATATCTGCAGAGTATGTGGAATCTTGCTGAGCATTTTTAGCATTTGGATTTGATGACAAATTGTTGTGGTCTGTAAAATCACAGAATGGATATTAGCTCTTCCAAGGTATGCCTGACTTAGAGCACATAGCATCTCTGATACCACCAAGAGCTCAACAGGATAAACAGTACAGAGTACATCTTTTATGATTCCTCCAGATTTGTCCCAGGTATTATCTTATGCTAAATCTGTGTGTGGCCGGATACCGAACAAACAAAACTCATCTAGGTTATGATTAACACAGAGCAATATGGTTTTTATTCTAGGGTTTTAATAGTTAACCAAATTTCTCCATGACTAAAGCAATTCTTGCCATCTTTGTCCTGTGCAAAATGACACAATTTCACTTTGGAATTGGCTTCCTTGAACCTCGTGTCTCTCCTCCACTCACTGCATACAGAGTTCTCTCTTCTGCATGTGTTTCTGGCTGGGGAATAGGATCTCTCTCAGGAAGAAGTGTCCACACAGCTGGAGTTTCCTCCTCACACATCCTTGAAGTTTCCCCAGACAGGTCAACTCCACAGGTAACTAAAGCATGTATAGGAATCATGTGCGGCCAGCCAATGGGTCTGGATCTATTCTACCAAATATCAAATCTATCACAATAGTAACAGTGCATGCTTTTCCTGATTTTTCATATCTTTTCAGGAAAGAAAAGACAAAAGGACTGCGCCGAGTAATAATTTCTGATGACTTCAAGAAGTGTTTCTACATTTTTTCCAGAAAGAAAACGAAATGGAAGCACTGTGATAGGGAGAATCCACAGACATCAGTTTAGGGCCCCTGATGAGACTTAGGTATTTAGCAGAACACTCTCCAGTTCTGAAACCATACACATAAAGTTTGGATCTCAGAATACAGCTGCAGAAAAGGACCTCAAACTTGGGAAGATTTGGTAATGAGCCGAAGGGTGCAGAAGAATAAAATTCTGACCAAAAGCGAGGCCTGCTGACCACTAGACTATGATTCCCAGCCACTTGTGGACACAGGACTACCAAAAAGAGGCTGCTTTGTAACCACTTTCCCAGCCATGCCAAGAAAAGCCCCTCAAATTATATGTCTCTTGGTTTTTCCACCAAATTCCTTCCAACAGGAAAGCTCCCCCTTTTATACAAAATCAAGCTCTTTCCTCTACGAGCTGCACACTCTGATGACCTATCCTGCAGTCTCATCGCGTGCCTAGAGCTCGGTTCCCCCTCAGGAGACCTCTCCCGAACCACATACTAGCAGCGCAGCCCGGAAGGACAGAGGTCACGGACGGAGGTCATGAGGATGTCTCCGCGGCTTCCTCCCCACCCAGCAATTCTTCTCAGAGCTGTCACAAGCCAGGCCACATGCAGCCTCCAGGAGGCTGGCCAGGGGCCTCACAGCCCAACTGCCAGTTGCGCAAAATGAATGGAAAGATGTGGAACAGCAGGGGGGCCTGAGACCTCGGGTCACTCACTGCGATTGGGTGGGGGAAGGGGAAGCTGCTGGTGTCTCTCCGAGCTGCAGCGCAGTCCTGAGGCGCCTTTGTAACTGACACAATGCAAACACCACAGGACAAGTGCTCCCTGTGTAGCTTTTGCAGGAGCCTGTTCTCCACCTTCCTTTCATACCTAGGCTCCTTTTGACCCAGCCTGCTTTGCTCCTGGTGCTATAGCATCTCCAGACGTCTCACTTTCTACATTCATGGACTCCGTCAGCCCATGTGGATGAAATTTTGGATGATTTATTTTCTGCTCTTTTTCCTTTAAACCTGAGAAATCACTAATAAACCATTTTGTTCAGGAATTTCTAGGGGTTTTCTGCACAATGGAGTTTCTAGGGTCAAAAATATTACATTGGATCTCAGAGTAGCGAGGAGAGCAGATTTTGAATGTACTCACTATAAAGAAATGATGAGCAAATGAGGTCACAGGTGCACTGACTACCTTGACTTGTTTGTTACACCGCACATAGAGGCAGTGTCACATCACATCGTATCACATAAATATGGAAAATTACGTGACAATTAAAATCAATTTTTAAAAATGTGAAACTATGTACACAAATGAATCCAGTAAAAAGGTTATTTTAGAAAGAAGAATTTCTACATTAAGTGCCGAGCCGCTTGCCAGCTATTTCCTGACCTAGATCCGCCCAACCTACAGCCTCCTGTTCCTCCCTGGTCATCAGACTGCTGTCTGCCATTCACTTCCTGTACTCCAGCTGGACTTGGAGCCCAGGCCCTTGCACCACGCAGTGGTCTCATTTGCTGTCTTTACTTGGATTCTGTCTCTCCTTCTAGGCTCAGCATTTACATGGTCATCTCCACAGCCAGGCTCTCCCCAGACCCTACCTCCCAGCAGGCTTCACGAGGGGCAGCTTGGCTCCCAGCAGTCCCAGGGTAACCAAAGAATCTGTGCACCTTGTGTGTCAACCCCTGCAGCCCCCATCTCTTCACGTGCAGGGGTCTCGCACCCACCAACATCCGCTCCGTCTTCACATGTTGTGTTTTTTAGCCCTCTATGTGAATGGAAGGCTCTTTCAAAAGCCTATTTTATAAAACTTATCTGATGATTTTTGCTCTTTTGATAGAGATGATGAGATAGTCCCATTCACTGGATAGTTTAAATAATTGTTGTCTTAATTCCTGCAGTAAAGAATAAAGAAATAGTTCTACTATTTGCTTTAAATCAATTTGTTAGCTACAGGAGATTGAAAAGTTGGCGATATATTATCCTTTACAGGTTTTGCTTTTCTTTTCCTTTCTTTTTCTTCTTGAAACAGGGTCTTGCTATGTAGCTCAGGCTGGTCTTAATCTTTGTCTGCCAATCTGCCTTTGAACTCACAGCAATCCTGCTGTCTCAACATTCTGCATGATGGGATTGCAAAGCATACAACACTAAGCTGTTTTTAAGCTTTACATATTTTTATGTGAAGAAAATCAGATACAATGAGCCCAATAACTTGTACACTGAGGAATTTCTTCAGTCACTTTCTTGTACACCAAGAAAGAGCTCTAAGAAGTCCAAGCTTTTATTTATTATAGAAGCATAAAATTTAACCTACATATAGATTTTCCAAATCTCATTCTACTGATTTGCTCTACTGTTTTATTTGTAGAATGTTCAGAACAGATGAGAATATATTTGTTCTGGGTTAATTTTCACATCATTCTAGAAAATATCATATGCTGTGCTTCCTTGAGCTTTGTTGCCAAGCAGCTCAGGTGGCTTGAGAGAGACAAAAGGCATCTTCGAGTGAACACTGCCATTTCTCCAGGGGAAGCTCTTCCCTTCTAGCAGCTATTTTAAGAGATGGAAGATGCATTACCACAGGCTGCAATTACTCTGTGAATCCCAATTTGAATTGAACTATCATCTCCCAAGGGTGTAGTCCCAGGGTCATATTTCCTTTCAAAGAGAACTAGACCATTTCTTTGACTATTAAGGCTGCTGCGAGCAATCGCAGGCAGAGTTCATCTTCACAGTTAAGTAAATAAAATTATCTTTAAAAATGGGCAATTTGAAATTCACCAAAATGGAAACCTACAGTGATAAAAGCAAGTCAGCCACACACATGCACAAAAATGCGCTAATTGCCATCACATATTGAATAAAGATCACATTAACTCCTAGAGAGCCTTAAAGCATCATATCTTTTTGGCACTGAAATGGATGCAATAGGAATACAGCTGTCTTTATTAAAACATCAAGTGGGCTTCTTTGAATTGATAATTCCATAGCTTTATGCAGCACATTATTTACTGCGTTCACCTTCTGAAATTATGTCCAAAGAAGACTTACTTTCTTTTCCAAACAAGTCTGCATACATTTTTCTCACATTTTCTGTCTATATCCATGGTGTTTGTCCCTCACAAAAATGACACAAAAAATGTTTCATAAGAATCACTTTGAAATGTGAAGATAAAAGGAGGGTATTATTTGTGCATGCATGCATGAGCACACGCACATGTATCAGCCACATGAAGGCAGGCGTGGCATCATCCCCTGTGACCCAGGGAAGAGGCCAGGCAGTCACCCAGTGGGCTCAGCAATACCTGAAGGACCATAACAAGCTACAGACTAAACAAATACTCTCTCAGATATACCAAGATGACATTGTAATCAGTAAGATAGAAATCCATGAAGTGTTTTGTAAACAAATCAGAACAGAAATGACCCCAGTACCCCTGTCCACACATGATCATCTAACCAACCACACTGTTCATAGCCTCAGACCTGGTCATATGCAGGAGAAATTTCACATCTTGCTTTGACTCATACCTCAGTTAAATAATACACTTTCGGATACCAGGTAAAGCACAAGGTGCAACCAAGCAACATGGTAAATGTTTAGATTTTTAAAGTTTTTTATGGCAGGAGATACTTTAAATTAACTCCTCTCACAATACTCCCTTTTGCTTCACAGACATGTGTTCAGACAGTAATCATGCAGACTTCTATATGAGACTTACTTTACACAGTAAAATACTGGTAAGAGTTTAACAGCCTACTATTTGTAAATAAAAATGCATGGAAGAAACTGCACCAAAATGATTGTTTTCATCTGCATAGGTTGCTCATATCACTGAAAAAATATATAGTTCTGCCATAAGTATTAATCATTATTCTGATTAAGATTATTAAGAAAATAATTTAAAAGTGGGGATGTATGTGACTACTATATTCATTCAGCAAAGACAAGACAAACTCCTTTGCTAAAAGAGATATGGCTACCAAATACTGGAAAAATATTTCCTCAGATTTATAGCTCATTAGCAATTCAGTAGCTGCAGAGACAGCACACACTTAAGTCTAGTCTGCATTCCTGTGTTCTCCATCCCTCTTCTAACCTAATCAATAAAACAACAAATTAACCCCATTACATGAGATGATTCAGAATTAGCCAGTCCCTGTATGTCAATACTCCCACCACGAAAAATTCCAGACTCTCAATGCCATGTCCTGAGCCCAGAAATGGGAAGATATCCACAGTGGTACCCTTATGACATTTCTATTATTTTCACACAATTAATACAAACCTCAGGAGCAAAACTGATAGCAATAAGTAAGAAGTTATGAATTTTGAGTATTGCTAGTCTGATTTTACTATAACTTATTTGATGGCGATTTTATTTCTACTAGTGCTTATGTTTAGCCACAAAGGCAAGAGTTTTGGGAAATGTAACTGTGCCAGTATGAGATAGCTCTAACACACCAATGGATTATTCTCTTGGATTACCCATCACCCATCTCTTTATGCATGTGTCATTTTCCACGGTGACTACTTCCTTGTGTGTTTTCTCCGAAAGTCCACAGAGTTCAGGGTAGAGTGTTTCTCTGTGTTACCAGCCCTTATGGCACTTAGAACATTACAGATGCTTGTCATGAATAAGGGAAGCTGAACAATTACCCTTTTCTAACCTGGGATCTGGGAAAAAGAGTCTGTTGCAAACATTTAACAATCTTTGTTTCCCATTTTCAGCTCAGCTTAAAGACTCTTCATATTACTAGAAATGCATAAAAATACTAATTAGACAGTTTTTATATACTTCCTACATTTAGTGATATCATAAAAGATCATAATAAGACAGAGAGGACCCCTGAACAAATGCTGAAGCTTTTAACACCTGTCATTCTCTGGACCCACCAGTCCACAGTAACCGCATACAGTAATCTCATATGCCCACCCCTGACCCACCCTCCTGAGGACTGAAGCATTCATTCCTCCAACTGCCTCCAGCACTAGTGGCCAAAGGTTCCCAGCTAGGTCTCTCTCCAGAAATCACCCTTGTCTGAGAAGAGTTATGCAGCCCAGGATCCCTTCCCTCCCCCAGTGCCAACCTACAGTCATGGCTGGTCACTGTAGACACACATAGACACCATCCATTGGCTTCTGTTTGAGACACTGCCCAGAGATTCCCAGGGGCAGCATCCATAGGAGTCTGCTGAGGATCCAGTACAAAAGGACACAACATTGGTGCAACTTCTTTCAACTTGCCCCTTTACTTAGTTCTGTTTCATTAACTCCTCATCCTATATAGGCACAAAAAAGCTTTGCCCCTATTTCTGGTAGATGCCACCACACTACAGCCCTCAGCTCTGTGACATGATCCCATTTTAATATGGTCTCTCATGTCAAAAGGGGAGTGTTGTAACAAATATCAAAATTTAAAATTAGACAGCAATAATAGAAAATGGAGCAGATCATCCCTTGCATGCAGTAGTGATGACAACTGATTTAATAAGTCTGTTTCAGCTCTAAACGGTGAGGTTCCCAGGGGTCTTTCACCATAATTTTTAAATTTAAACCCTTATATTTTTGTTTGCCCTTATCCTAGCTCAAAGAACAGAACTCTTTATGATGACTGATTTTGCTATCTATAAAAAGAAGTCTGTGCTTTGAGTTTTCAAGGCTCATATGAGACAGAAAGTTCTAGTGTGGAAAGCAGACTAGCTGGAGACAATTTATTCATTTACATTATCAATGGAGCACACAGCAGCTCCGGTGAATTGAAATTGGCCATACAAATGGGAAACAACTTAGCTAACATTGGCAAACATCAAAGGATGGAAATGACCTTAATTCCTGAAAAAGAAGGACACACATAATGATACTCTAATAGCTAACTCCTGTCATATAATTATACAGAGGCAGCTCTGGACACAGACAGCTCTTGTCGTGGTTGAACAGTTTCCACTCTCAGGTGAAAAGCATTTCATGGGTCACGGCTCCTTCGTGTAAATAGGTCTTTAATTCCAAGAGATGAAAATACTATAGTTAAAATAAAATAAAACATTCCCTGGGATTACAACCAAATTAGCCACATTAGATGCTAACAGACCTCATAAAGTCATTGAGTCTGCTGCATTTACACAGCCTCTTAACACGTAGGAAAAGCAGGAGACTACTGACTACACCAAGTTATTTTTGGCCATGGTCATGGGGACATTTCAGCTCTGCGTACTCTTAGGCATTAAGTGATGACAACTAAACATTTAGGTGTGTGCAGAATACAGTGGACCCTTGATTTATGAACTCCATCAGCTCCCAAGGGCTAAGTCAATACAGCTGACATTTGAGAGTTTACCGGGGTACACACTCGAGATAACAAAAGACAGAAGAATCTTTCATTAACCTAATTAACCCAAGTTGTTTGTATGGCAGGCTGGTCATAACTTGAAGGCCAGTGGTACTTAATTTATGTTCACTCCAGCAGAAAAGTGGTTAATGTAAATATAATAAAATTTTTGCAGATGTGAGAAATTATAGACCTACTGAACCCAAATGTGAATTAGTAATATCCCAAAGTAAATTTAAGACATTCTAACTGGTTTAAAATGTTTATAATTATTTTTCCACTTGACACAGTTATTGAAATGTGTGTTCTTAAAATTGTTTTTATCATTGAAAAATATTGAAACCTGTAGTTTTCATATATATCTGAGTAATTTAATGATTCCATGTCCAGGCAGATCAGGCTGAAAATTTTCTACTGAACTATTAATTTTAATGAAGATTTTATGACAGAGGACATATCTATGAATAGGGGTTTTGGTTTTCTTATCTTCCAGAGAAGTACTTCACATCTGGGCCAATTTACAAATAAATCCCAACACTGTAACACCGATGGGCAATGGTCATGTGTTTTATAAGATTTTAACGTCATAATTTTTATCATAGCAGCCCAGCATAATCTTCTAAGCTAACAAATTTTCACTTAGATTGCAAAGAAAATATGGAGATAAGGATAAAATGTTATCTTCATGAGCCCAGCCTAGGCTAATAGAAGTTCATCTATCCAATTTGCTACACTATTACACAAGCCTGGAGAAATGTTTTATCCTAGAATGGGGTCTATAGACCAAGCAAAGAGAGTATAACATTTCAGGAAGCCAAGCTAGATACTTATTTGCACATTTATTTACAACATGAAAAATGACCCATTGGTTCTTCTACTCTAAATTTCCCTGTAACACTCTCCCTTCTCTTTAGTGTTAAACCTCTGGTCAAAGCATGGATAAAGAAAGGAAACCACATACTATTCCTACTAAAACATACCAGATCTGCCAGTCTAAAAAGGAAAGTTGTTATTCTCAGCTCCATGCCCCATGCTGACTGTCTTAATGCATCACTTTCTTGTCCTTTTTGGACACTGGTTCCATCTACTAAAATACTTTTCTCCACTCTTTTCATCTCCTTTTTCTTGGATTTTCCAATCTGGGAACATAATAGGTTGTTGAGTACCATTCTTCCTGCTTCAAAGGAATCCCTCAAACACAAAACCCTACATAGTCTCTGAACGCACCTGCCAGCCACTCCTTCCGGATATTCAGAGAGGGAAGCAGTCCCAAATTGGTCCTTCCAGAATTAGCCAGTCACCAACCTCCCCCTAGAACAGACAGTAAGCTAAGAGAATTTCTTCAGAGCTGTTAGTGAGTTGTAGAGACTCCTACACACATCCTGGGGCAAGAAGGTGATGTTTCCTTCCGGTTTCAAGCCAAGGAAAAGCGACTTGGTGAGGTCTATGAAAAACGAGACCCAGGTTAAAAGGAGGTGTGCAGAGAAGAGCTATAGTCCTGATCCTGTGAGAATTCCCAGAGTCTAAAAGTGGCCAGGAGCATGCTGGTGCAGCATCATTCCTAAAAGTGTGTCTGGAAGGATAGGCCTCCTGCAGGATCTCACAATCTCCAGACTAGGCCTGTGCAGGTGTTCCCTGCACCTGAGCCCCAGCACTGCCTTGCATCTTCACTGCCCAAGGTTGTGCTCCCAGCCAGAGCCTCACCCTCACCTGGGACTGAATCTCATCACCTTAATGTCTCATCCAGGTCTGAATGTGCAAGCCTCAGCCATGTACCTTTTCTTTACAAAATCGTCACTCACACCTTTAGGGAACTTACCTAGTTCCAAGGCATAAATTATCACCTATATTCTGATGACCCCCCCCCATTAAAACTGTCTTCTTAGCGTCTCACCAAAGTCCAGATCCAAATCCACATATCTAGCTATCTGTTGGACCTAACTTCACAAGTTTCTGAAAGAAAACCGATTGTATTAAGAATATAGAAGTGTGAAGAATATAGAGATCTGGACACATAGTAGGCAACTGATATTTAAGTTGTGCATAACTACCTCCCTAAAATGCATCTACAAGACACCTCCCTCTCAATCCTCACTATCGTCACAGTGACAACTCTGCTCTCTTCCTTTTCTCGTGTCTCACATAGTCAGTCAAAAGGACAATATTATTGGTGTGACTTTAGAACATTTATAATTCTGCCGTTCTTACCTTGTCTCCTTCACTTCTTCCCAACATGCTCAACAATAACAATCGTATTGTTTTTAATTATTTTTATAACTAGGCTGTGTTTCTCATAATTCAATTTATACAAAAAATACAGCACAATTTTTAATTAAAACTTACTTTTAGCAGTGTTAGTACATTTTTGTACTAAAAATACAATTTTAGCATTAAAATAAAATAAAAATAATTCTTGTTGCTAAGGTTAATTCTTTTTCAACCTGACATGACCTCAACACAGAATTCAGCCACTTCACAAGTTTCTGAAAGAAAACAGATTGTATTAAGAATATAGAGATGTGAAGAATATAGAGATTAATGAAAGTTTTCTTCAACCCTTCACTAGGATTCAACTCAAAAGAAACCTTCATCCAACTGTCTTTTTTACCCAAGTGCATGCCTTTTCTTCCTTCTCCATCCTTCATTATGAGAAGAATCTCCCTTCTTTTTCATGAAGCCTGGATTTAGAAAGCATTGTCAGGATTTTTTTTTTGAATAACATAAAATTCATTAAAATGGAATTATTCACAGACAAAGTGCAATGAACGATTAAATTAAAGTACAGATTTATCTTTCTGAATAACCTCTCACAGGAAAAAAAAAATAGATTTACCCCAGCCAAAAATTTAATTCTATGTGCACAAACTGAATTCATGTCACTCACAGTTATGAGGAGCCATCCCGGACACATGTAGGAGTTTTCCGTAGAATTCGAGCTCCTTTCAATTCTTCAAAGTTACAAATCTGAAAATCTACTACCAAAACAGAAGCCCAGTCACCTGAAGACGACTCAGAAGAACCACATTAAGAGGTTGACCAGCAGTGGGAGAGACAGGAAGCAGGAACAAAAACGGTTTTGAAGAGGTAATGATCTCACAGCCTGAGAAGGGTGGTCAACTGCCGCAGCTAAGTGGACCCGAGTGCCTGAGAAGAAGAAATGCCAAACCTTCCCCACCTTAGCCGGAAGCTAGGCTTGGGGTTGCGATGAACACATCGAGACCAATGAAGTGAGCTTAATTTTCCAACTATGAACTTGTCAGCACGTTTCAGCTAACCTGGAACTCTGGTGACTCGGAAACCAGGAGACCTGCCTCTCTTCGTGGAAATGAAATCCCGCTGTTTCTCTCAGGTGGGGAATTGACAGCCTTCCTGTGCGTGGACATGCTGTTCGATCCTGTGCCTTTACCCTGACATCTGCCTGATTTTAAATTCATCTTTTCCCTTCTCAGCAAAGCAATTTCGCTTCCTCGTGCCCTATTTTTGCCGGGGCAGACCTGGTGGACACACTCTTCACTAAGAAGCACGAACGGGACTGACTCTGGGAGGAGGCTGCTTCTTCACGAAGACCGGGTCTGCACCTGGGTGTGTCAACACAAGTCTCGTTTCCTGGGAAGGAAGGACATCATGAAATCGCTGGAGGAATATCAGGGCAGCAAAGCTGGGGAGAGCCCTCACGGTGGTAAAAACAAGTCCATCTGTCTGCATCGTGGTGGCCGCTGGCAGAGATCTAAACAGCTTGAGCATAAAGACAAATAGGTTGATTGCTGGCGTCAGCAGGCCCGTGAAGTAACAGAGCTAACTGGACCTCGGTGTGGGCGGGAGCTGCAGAAGCTTGTACAACATGAGTTATTCCCCAGCCCCAGATCTCAGCCGCTCAGTGTATCTTCGTTCCCTTCATTCTCCACAGCAAACTGCTCTCTTCACACAGGAAGCATCTTTTTTTTTTATCTTTATTGGTACATTAAATATACACATCATGATTGCACACAGGAAGCATCTTGACCTTGACAGCGCACGATCCATCTTCCAGCTCCGAATTCCCCAGCACAAATGCAGGCATAGACAGCTCACCCTCGCCCTCATACTGGGGATCACCTCAGGGAGTCGGGCCAGGGATCTCTCAGAACCTGCTCCTGGTGTCTTGTATCAGATGTCCGCAGCGTACACACAATACGTTTTATATCATTGTCTGGCTTTGGTTGTTAGTCTGGTTATACAAGAACAGCATCCATATCTATATATTCAACTTTTCTCCTGTTCTACACACTTTCCCATTTTGGAGGGGAAAAGCATAAAATTTCCTGGCATAAATTATTATAAATCGAGTGCTTTTAACTTTGTTAACTTTATATAGAGCTGAGAAAACAACACCTTTTCATCATACTTGATCTTATACATTTGTGATCCTGTCAGTGTTTGTTTTTAACTTCAGGATTTATTTAAAGAACATGAGATTTTATCATGTTTGTTTTTTCTAGTGTCATAAAAAATCAATAAACCATTGAAGACAAATTTAACAGCAATTGAATGATGCATAAAGTCACTTTTTGTTTATTTTTTCAGTAATAAAACCACTTTGTATACTACTCAGGATTTGGATTCCTTTTGTGCATTGGTCACATGAAAAATGATACTCGGGATGTAAGTTAGTAGATATACATCTCTGAGTTTAGCGTCCCATGGCTTCAGCCAGAAGCAAGTTCCTATGTATTTTCTACTACTTCCTTGTGCAGCTTGACAAAACCAACAGGAACCGTGAAACTCATTACACATGTACCTACATTTTCTAGGAAACGAACATGCAGATTGCCTACTATTCTTATGATATTGCTCTGTATTACTGTTTTTTTCTTAAAATCTTAGAGGAAAGCCAGATACCTTAGCACACGGATGTGATCCCAGCTACTAGGTGAACTACTATAGGAACATAGAGAGTTTGAGGACAGCCTAAGCAGTCTGATAATGCTCCATCTCAAACAAAAGAAAAGGCTCAGGAAATACTGCTCAGTGGTGTTAGTCAGTGTCGCTAATAAATGCTAGTGTCGGTAATATTCCAGAGATTCTGGCCTCAATCCCTAGTATTGTTGAAGAAAAGGAGTAGAAAGTAGAGGAAGATGAGAAATAGACAAAGAAAGAGAAAAAGGAAAAATGAAAGAGAGGAGTCAGAATATAAATGACCAGAAGTCTAGGATCCTAAGAATGCTACAGTTCTGAGACATTCATAATGTATAGACTTAAAATTAAATCAATTAGTTTCACAGATCTTACATTAATCTAATTAACTCATGTTGTTCATATGTCAAACCAATTGTAAGTTTAGGATCCATTGTATTAGTATCTTCCTATGCCTAAAACTAGAAAAAAATAACAAAAGGATCACTACTTTCTCAGTGAGAACCCACAAGGTAAAAGCAAAACTCTAAGTGCCAGGTCATTGTATTGGTTCATCCTTTAATTATGAAAATAGCTATGTACATCATTCTAAAAGATAATCATTTCTAAGATGCACTATTATTGAAATATTTTTTAAATGTAATTTTCTAGACAAAATTCATGCCTAAGAACTTTCTATAAAATCAACTTAATAGCATGGTAAGAAATCATAGTGAAGATGATTTGGAGCAAGACATAATTGATCTCTATTTTGATTGCTTATTATGATGTGATTTTTTGCTAACCTCGATACATCAGGGAAATTTTTTGAGCATGACAAGGATTTTAAATTTCACAGTTGTTTATAGTTATTTTATCCACAATTACCACAAGATGAATGCAGAAAGTGACACTCATCTAAACTGAACTTCACAGAAATATATAAAACATGCACACTTTGAGCATCTCTCAATTAGCTCAGTCTACCCATTCCTGTCTGGCATTACAATGTTCCAGAGTCTTCAAAATAATGATTTTTCCGGTGAGTCACAGAAGCTCTCAAGCCAATATCTATTTGGCAAGCAAACTTTAGATCTCTTTAAATATAAATTGCCACATTTACTTTTAACAATTTAACATATATTTAAGA
>PVIR01003206.1:59043-91472 GCA_004026965.1 Petromus typicus
TTTTTTTTTTTTTTTTTTTTTTTTTTTTTTTTTTTTTTTTTTTTTTTTTTTTTTTTTTTTTTTTTTTTTTTTTTTTTTTTTTTTTTTTTTTTTTTTTTGAGACAGGGTTTCACTTTGTAGTTCAAGCTGGCCCTGAGCTCAGCCTCCAACTCACATCACAATCCTCCTGCCTCTGCCTCCCGAGTGCTGGGATTACAGGCGTGAGCCACCACGCCTGGCACTGTGGTACATGGTACTGATTGCTGCTGGGGTGAGTCTCCATGCCCAGCATTGTCTGCAGTTACCAGGGATTGAACACGAGCCCTGGTACTTGCAAGACAAGCACCAGAACCACTGAGCTAAATCCCAGGCCCCATATTTAGTATTTATGAGTCCATGTTTGCAGTAAATAATGGCTTTATTCATTGTGAGGAGCTGGTACATTTACATAACAAATCTTAATTGCTTTTGTCCCTTTTCCCTCCCATCCCCCCACATCTCCCAACTCTTGATCTGCTTCCAATTTGAAAAAGCTTTTTCCATTTTTTCTTTTGTCTTTTCAAAATCCTTTCTTCTTTTCCCTTTTCCTATCTCTTATTCTCCTTTCTATTTGAGAAGTGTCCCATTATTTCCTACTATCTTTATTTTTCTCTTTATTTATATTTTAGTTTTCTCATGTAAGCGAAACTAGACAATATTTAAATTTAGATTTCTGACTTATTCCATTTACCATAATGATCTCCAGGTGGACCCATTTACCTGAAAATGCCTCAAATTTATCCTCACATGATTCTATTATATATAAGCATCACAATTTCTTTATTCATCAGTCAATTGATGGGCATATGGGCTGTTTCTGAGATTTAGACACTATAAATTGTGCTGCTCTAAATGTAGGTATGCACAGATCACCGTAATATGATGACCAACTCTGGCAAAGATTCCTACACGGGGAAGATCTGGGTCAAATAGGATGTCTATTCTTAGTTTTGTTCATTTTTAGTACAGAGAGTCCTCAAAAAACTAAAAATATAAATTCCATTTGACCAAGCTGTACCTCTTCTGGGTGTCTTCTCAAAAGAGTTAAAGTCATCGTATTACAGTGACAGCTTCAAAAGCATCTCTACAGCACGCGAATCCCAAGTGCTACATCACAGAAGCGCCCTTTCTGTTCATCAAAGAATGAATGTATAAAGAAAATACAGAAGGCTATGAGTCGCCAACCTTGGATCATTTGTAAGAAAATGGATGGTTCTTGAGACCATATAGTAAAGGAAATAAACTCAACACAGAGTGATAGATACTGCACGACTTCTCTGAAATGACAGACCTGAAATGACTGGAAAACAAGGCGGAAAACTGGGAATAGAAAGCAGACCTCGGGGAAGAACAACAAGGGAGGAGGGGGGAGACTGGAAGTGATGGAGATGCTGCATAGCCATGCGCCAGTCCCCCAGATTAATGCATCACACACATACAAATAATATCAAATTTTGAAAAGTAATAACAGGGAATGTATCCACTCAGAAGCCTCTGGTGAGCTGTGGAAGATTTAAAAGCAGAGCGCAAAATATAAACATTTTCAAGAGGCAACAGGCCTAGCCACTGAACACAGAACACTGTAGAACTTTGTCATGATCATTCTTTTCAGGACAGTAAGAACAACAGACTAATTTAGCCTCTTGCCAGTAAATCCTGCAGTTCATCATACTAACCCAGTGTTTTCTGGCCGCACTTACAAGCCAGCCTGCTGATCAGAATTTGGCTTCCCTTGCAGAATGACCTACCGGGAAAGAATTCATTTGAGCTCTTTGAGTATTCTGGCTCCTGCAATAATTAGTGCTTTGTGTATCAATCCATTTGCATTCCATGTTCATATAACATTTAACATGACTCTGGGATTTTGAGCTAGATGATTTTCAAGATTCCAAATTTGTAAACTTCGGTCCCCTATTAATCTCCCAGGGAGGAGGTTGAGATACATATTTTGGAGTACAGAGCTGCCAAAAAGAGGTATCTTGGGGAGAAAGAAAACACAATATTGTTTGAATGAGTTCATTAGTTTTCATTGTTGTCTTGAGACAGGGTCTTACTTTGTAGTTCAAGCTGGCCCTGAACTCACTATGTAGCCCAGGCAAGGCTCGAACTCATAATAATCCTCCTGCCTCTTCCTCCCAGTACTGGGATTGCAGGTGTGAGCCCCAATGCCTGGAGAATTATTTCTTAAGGACATTTCTTAATTTCCAACCAAGCAATTTCCACCAACACAAGCACAGTCAGCTGCCTGACTGTGCACTCAGAGGGCTGTTGGACTTTCTGATATTAAACACCTACTATCATCTTTATCACAAGGCTTAAGGTGAGTATTAACCTACTCCACTTTTTAGAGTAACAAAAATCACTGTTACTTGAGATTTTGCCCCCTTCAGACACATTTATTCATCTCTCTATGGCTTTGTACAGACATAGGAGCCCATCTCAATAACCTAGACATCTTCTACTCTCCTGTTTTTCCCATTCTCTTTGACATAAAAGGCTTCCTCCTGTTCATTCAACAATCCTTTCCTGGTGCAGAGACAAAGTAGTGCAATAGGTGTGTTGATGAGGGGAAATAAACAAAGACTGTCCTCCATGAGCTTCTGCTATATGGGGACATAGGGTAGTCAGATTAAACAATTTCATCTAGCCACGGGAAGCCTGAGCCCAGTGATTAGTAACAAGTAAAGTGCCAGAGGGATATTTTGAAGTAGGATGGTCTTTAGGATTTCTTGAAGAAACCAGAAGTTTGATGTGGACCTGATAAGATATGTACATTTTCAATAATCAAAGAACAAAAAAGAAGAAATAGCTGGGGCAAAATGTAAGTTGGGAGGGCTGAGAGCCAATGGTGTATGCTAGACTTGGGCAGGAAATGGTGACATAATGGGCAGAAGTCATTTGCTGGCATTCTCCTCATGAGGTCATTGATTTTGTAATATGTCAACCCCACCAGTCACAGACTCACAGTTTCCGTGCCAGATGCATTACTGAGAAAGGTAGAACTAGTGGGAGATTTTATGGAGAATATGGAGTGAGTTTCCCCATGACATAATCACCAACATAAGAATTGCAGTCAACTACTCTCTTCTCCGGAGAACGCTGCTACTAGAGAAGCCACGTCTCCCCAAGACTGCCCTCAGGGCTGTCCCCAAGGGCTTCCCCTCCTGTGATGAAGTGGAGCTTCCTCTCCCTATTACTTTCTTAGTATTTCTCTAAGGATCACTTTTCCCTCTGGGTCACTCACCAAGCTCTTCTTCATGTAGCTTCCCATTTTGTCACCAGCATCCAAGAAAATGCATTTTTCCCCTATGATTACATTGGTTCTGCAGGAAGAGTGCTTGCTTAGAGGATTCATGAGAAATAGGTATTAAAAAGCACACTGTAGCCACTGAGTGGAATTACAAAATTTATATGCAAAGTAGCCACAAAAGGAAACTGTTTGTTTTTTTTTTAATAAAAATTAATCAAGGAACTAAGGTCAGCTTCATTGACCCACATCTTGTGTGGTTACTCTCACTATTCTGGGTTCAAATGAGGTTCTGCTCTCACCATCTTGAAATTCTCAATAGTGTTTAAATGAGGAGCCCTGCACTGTCATTTTGAAGCGGTTCCCTTGTGGTCAGTCAGGCACATAACAGATTGGGACCCAGCTCCTAGCAAAATGGTTAGTGGAGCTATTGAAAAAAAAAATATGCAAAGGAATAAAAAAGAAAAACAAATTAGAATTCAAATGCAATGAGCCTTGACTAGGAGAGACCTGGACAGAGAAAAAGTGACATCTATGATTGAATCAGAAGACGCAGTGTCTATGCCACAATTTTTCTCTCTACTGACATCCACTCTGAGGTTTGTTTTCCTCATAGTGTGTGAAAGATGACCGGGGGCCTCATCAGGATGGTCTAATAATATGTGAATATATTTTTCCAGAAAGAAAAGATAATCATGGGAGATACTGCAAAGAAAAGTAATAGTCACTCAAAAGTATCTTCACTGATAAAACTTAGTATTATCATATTGAAAAATTAGTCTTGAACGTTTCCAGAATTTGAAAAATAAGCAAATGTAACTCATGGAAAAAGGAAAAGGAGTAGCAAGGTTGTAATTTACCCATAAAAAATATAAAGAGGCTGGGAATAGGATTCAGTTCTGCTTAAGGAGCAGGTGACTCTATCCAAGAAGACTATCAAGGGAGAAAGAGTCACTCACGTGAACTATTTCTCAAATTGAGTGCTGCTTTCTTCAGATATTTAACAAAATTTTTTCATTTCCTTTCATGAAAGAGTTAATTCAAAAAGAAATCTAGTTTGGCACATATTTTATTTCCTCTTACACACCTTCATTTTTCAGTTCTGAAGCAGTCGACTGTTCATGTTTTTGGTGTATTTATAACATTACTTACTTGCTGCTAAAGGAGATGTGTGGACCATTCACAGACCAAGTTCTGATGGAAACTGGTCTGTGAATGGTCCACACATCTCTCTTCATGCCCACAGCATGAGGTTGATTGACAAAGACAGACCACAGTGGCCTTGAAGTTAGCAAAGGGTCACTTCTCCCCGAATCTTCATTAGTGTTCAAAAGGCCTCAAAGTGGATAACCAATATTAACATACACTTGATAAAAATATAGAGAGAGTGGATATTGCAGTTGGCCTGAAGTGAACTTCTGTGGCTTCTGCTTGTTGCACTCTTGTTGCTCCTCTTGCTGCACTGAAGGAACTTTTAGGGGGACATTGGGTACACTACTGATGGCCCTTCAGATGGAAACATCCACTTCCTAACCTGGATATTCAATCCAATCTTCATGTCTTCATATTTTGTTGCTACAAAATGGTCACTTACGATTCCTCATATATTTATATAACTGGTTTTGGTTTCATGTTGCACACTTGTTTCATAGATCACCACCTATACTAACAAAATTCATAAAAATAAAATGTATTATTTTGTATCATTTTAAGCCACAGAAGTACAAGAGTACCTATAGTTTTTTGAACTATCAGTTAAGAAATGCCCCAAATAACCAAGTTGTTTTCTTCCGCCTTCCAATGAAATGCTATTTCCAATTTTAAAAGAAACTCTTCATTCCAAACCTTCAGTCCAGTATTAAATATCAGGCCATCTGTGTAGCAATTACTGTTTATTTCTAATGAGCTTACTGATTACTCACCTACCTATGCCCATTTCTGCTCACTGTATTATTTATTTTATTTTAAAGTATTTTCTATTTTGGTTACATTTCAAAATATATTAATAAATTCTCATTAGTTTTACATCTTCATCATTAAAATAAATTTAGTTAAGATGTTCAAGATCAGGTGTAAAGGTACAATGTTTCAGGTTATAAATTAGAGTTACTTTTGTTCACAATTACAGGGAGATATTGATTTTCCTTCATTATGACCCTTCTTTGCTTGCTCTACATGTTTAGCATGTCTCAATGAAAGGCATGCATTACATTAGTGTTCTAGACATTATCCTATATGACAATGCTTCCTCATTAACAAAAAAAAACTTTGGCAAGTCTTCATTTTCAAATAATTAGAAGGACTATGAAGACTGAGAATACACGAACATGTCAAAAAACACAATGCCTTCAGTGGTGCCAGGAAGCTTTCTAACCTCCACTTTTCTCAATCTCTACTTGTCATTAAGGTTTTCAATTGCTCTAATAAAAGGAAGAGACAGAAGAGACATTACTCAACATTTATTTGAAACCCTGTTACATATTTTAGAACTCATTTACACTTCAGTTTCTCATACCAGAGAAATGATATGATATGTTAAAATTTATCACTAAATCAATTTTATAAAAGACTCTGCATTCAACTACCACAGGAAGGTTTATCACAGTGTCTTCCACTCCCATTGGAGAAATGATTGGATGCTTCCATGATATGCATGGCAGTAGGTTCCATTACAAGCATGAGATGAAAAGTACCCATAACAATGGAGGCAAACAGTCCATTTAAGGTGAATAAGAGGAATCTGAAGTCAGTCTTCAGAAACAATACAAGATTCAATTTATACCAAAGTAATGGTATTGTATTCACCATTGTTCCATTTTGGTTTTTATCTTGAGCTTTTAAAATTCTATTGGCTGTCATACTCCCAAAATTACCAATACATTCAATGCAATCTCAATTGAAATCTCAGCAACATATTTCACAGATCTAGAGAAAACACTCCAAAAATTGACCTGGAACCACAGCAGATCTAGACTAGCGAAAACAATCCTAAGCAACAGGGACATGGCAGGGAGTGTCACAATCCCCTACTTGAAACTATACTTCAAAACCACTGTGAAAACAGCATGGTACTGGTAAACACAAACCTATGAATCAATGGGGCAGACCAGGAGACACATAGCTCCAGACATACTAAGTCAGCTCATCTTTAACAAAGGAACTAAATGTCCTCAATGGAGAAAACACAGTCTCTAATAAATGGTGCAGGGGAAACTGGGTTTCAACCTGCCAAAGATTAAAGGTAGGCCTATCTCCTTCACCATGCAACAAACTAAAATCAAAGTGGATTAGAAATCTAAATATTAAAAGAGAAACACTAAACCTGGCAGAAGATAGGTTAGGTAGAACTCTTGGAGACACTGACATAAGAAAAGACTTTGTGAACAAAACATCTACCTCAAGGGAGTTAGCAGAAAGAATCAACAATTGAGACCTCTTCTTATTAAAATGCTTCCACACTGTGAGACAAACCACCAAAACAGTGAAAAGAAAATTGACTGCTTGAGAAAAAAATTTTACCAGGTGCTTCTCAGACAAAGGACTGCTATCTAGAATATATAAAGAACTCTAAAAACTCATTCCCTCCAAATTTAAAGGCCCAATTCAAAAGTGGGCATCTGAAATAAACAGATACTTTTCAGATGAAGAAATACAAGAAACATGAAGAATTGTTCAACCTCACAGGTAGTACAAGAGATACAGATGAAAATAATACTGAGATTCTATCTCACTCCACAAAAAAATGGCTGCTATTGTGAAATCAACAAACAACAAACGCTCGCAAGGCTATGGGGAGAAAGGGACTCTTCTCCATTATTGGTGAGAATGTAGACTGGTGCAACCACCAGGAAGTTTAGTATGGAGATTCCTCAGAAAACTAGGAACAGAGGTCAAAGGGATAGGGGGTACTAGGGTGGGCAGGAGAAATGGAAAAAAATGAGAATCAAGATGTCACATACAGGTACAAATTTTAATGTTGAATGTGATCATAATGTATATGTAAAATATACCAATAATCTCAAAAGAACACAGTTCTATTGGCTGTGTTTTTAAAGTATGTGGTAATACATGCATAGAATTTATAATTAGATGCTTTTGTATGCACGCACATCTATATTACCTATATTTACTGACTAAACGCATGTGTACAGATAAAGTTTAGACTTCTCACTTAATTAGAGTTAGTAAATAGACTTAAGGATTGGGGGTCTTCCAGGAAAATTTCAACCAAAACTTCTTTTCTTATCAAAATTAAAGACACTTATATATCTTTTCCCACCATTATAGCTGAAGATTGATAAACCCTCAAAGTCTATGCCTAGGGAGAAGCTGTTCGCACTAATGATTTTGTACAGTAATAATTCTTGCATATGAGAAAAAAAACAACATGCCTAGAAGCCCAGAGAATTTTGAATAGAAATATGAAAGCAGAGATAGCTATTACAACATTAGTGAACAACTCTGTACATCAGAAAGGCATGTTGGGGCCAGGATGGCAACCAAATTTTGTGTCATAATCAGAGAAAGAATATGTTGATGTCAAGATGAATAATAATGCTAGGAAATTACTAGAATAAAAGAGACACAGTCAAAACACATCAGCTGATTATTACATTTCTTTTCTTACAAAACAAAGGGAAAAGAGGATCAAGGAAAAAAAGTCCATCCTTGTTATTCTTCTTAGGGTGCATGGTGTCAATCTTGTGATACTACTGGCAAGATCAAGCCTGTCAAATTTTCTCCTCTACCCTCTCTTTGTGTTGGTGATGGTCAAGTATAACATTTATGTCTCATTTTCTAGTGAACATCAGTTCTTATGAAAAATTTTGTCCAATTTAGAGGAAATTTCAAGGGCAATTTAGAAATACAGTTTCCAAGTTGGCTGCAAGTTATTATGGGAAATCTCATTTGTGATATAGACAAGATACATGGAACTTCTCAGGGATGAATTCCTAAAACTGGGCCATTAATATGTGATTGGGTCCCCTTGGAGAACAGCTATATCACTTAATGAACTGATTTTAAAAATGTATTTCATTCCACTATGTCATTCTATATCCTATAATGCGAAGCTGGTATATTTTTCATCTTTAGATGACATGGAAGCACAGCTCATCTCATTTCATCCTTTCTTCTTCATTTACATCAAGGTTTGGCTAACTCATACTCTCATGAGCCCGGTCAGACCCACTATCTGCTTCTCTATGGCAAAAGTGAAGAATTGTGTTCATATTTTGAAACACATGGAAAAAGTCAAAGTATGGACCATGTGTCATGATACATGAAAATTATATATAATTCAAATTTCAGTGCCCAGTGACAAAATTTTGTTGAAGCACAGCCATGACCAGCCCTTTACATGGTCTCCTTGGCTTCTTTCTTTTAACAATGCCAACATTCAATGGTTGTAACACAGATTGATAAACCCTCAGAGTCTAAAATATACATATTTTGGATCCTCAAATAAAAATCATTTGATCCTTTGTCTAATCGTACAAAATGTGGGGTTGCCCTATCTCGCCTATTCCTAAAATTAAGGCTGCATTTCTTTTTGAAATGTACTTGATTCTTTTCATAATTATCAAAGGGGCTTCATTCGGAATAGTGTTTCCTGACATCAGGCAGGAAGAGAAAGGAAGATGACTTCACATATATAGAACTGTGTGAAGGATCTGCATGGATTGCTTGCTCCGATGCCTAACTTTACCTGAATTTTAACAGGTAATTAAGCCTGATAATTCATAGCACAACTGTACGGCCTTCCAAAGCCCTTTGTCTGAATAGTTACATCTGGGTGCATCAGAGCCAGAAATGCAAACTTAAGTCTTAGGAAAATGAGCTGAAGGACTTCAAAATGGGCTTAGATCGACAGTGAGGACATCTCCTGCCTGGAAATGCCTACATCCCTCCTCTTCAGGAATAGTGTCTGTCTACAGGCTTTCCTCCTGGCAGTCCTGGATGGACAGCACATCCAGAAATACTACCAGCATTAAACTATTCCAGAAACATAGTTCTTCATGAAACACAATCTAATAAACAGCTGGCCATTATGCAATAACTTAATACTTCAAAAAACCACATGAAATACAAAAAAGCAGTGTGACAAATGTGATGTGATGGGAAAAGTAGTCAGGACAGGTTCAGGATTGCAGCCACGGCTCTTTGATTGATATTCTTTCTCTCATCTTTGATGTCTCCCTTCCTAGGGAGACATCACTTCCTTTTCTTTTGTTGGTTGAGTTTGAGCTCCTAATCTAGCACTTGTATGTGCTCATTATGTGACTTTGTGACTTATATTTTTTAATCTACTGAATAAATAACATAACTTACTATGTGTTTATGAATGAAAATTAGGGATAACTTCAAAATGTTTTGAACTGTTATTCATGTGAGCAATTGATGTTGGAATTTTTTACCTGTAGCTCTAAACATTTGAAAAGCTTTGTCATGCTATTTATTGGTAATAGGTTGAGATGCATAAATGAGTCAGGTGTGGTGGCTCAAACCTGCAGTCCCAGCCCTTTGGGAAGCTAAGGCATGGGGCTCAAAGGTCAAATATGACTTGGAAAACTTGGTGACTTAATAAGACTTTTTCTCAAAATTTAAAAGCAAATGAACAGATGATGTAGCTCACACACAGGCCCAGAATTCAATCTCTAGTATTATCAAAAAAGGAAATAAAGAGAAAAGATAAGATGTGCATACATGTGACCCACTTATAAAATACCATGGGCTGCATGTGAGAGAGTTAAAAATAGGTAAACTTCCCTCCACATGTCTTCTTTGTTTCAAAAGATGTATACTATATGCAGAACTTGAAGGGGAGGGTGAAGTATATCACATATATTTAGATGAAAAATTCTCCACTGGGGGCAGATTTTTCCCTCCAGTGAGTATGTAGCTTTGTCTGGAACACTTCTGGCCACCCAGCCAAGAAGCCTAGGTGACACTTCACAAACAGAGGATGAGGAAGATGCTACCCACTCTACAGTGCATCCAGACAGTGATAGTGCTGAGGTTTGGGATGCCTGGTTAAGTCCTTGCATGGTTCTTGTATTTGTTCTGAAAGAGGCTTTGGGCTGAGTGCAGTGTATTTTTGTTATGCTTTATGCTTTTTCCTGAAACGGCACCTGGAGATCTTAAAGGACACAGGTCTGCTGGGCCACACATGAAAACTGTGAATTACTTAACCTAATTGCTTTTACGAAGGGCTGATGGCCCAAATGACTAGATGTAAATGCTACAAGTGAATCACTTAACACATGATGTCAATTTCTAATTAGGCAGAATTGAAAGAAAATTTAAATGGAAATATTATTGTTTCTCAAACACCAGGATAAACACAAAAAACACTGAGGAATTATTCCAAGATTAAGGAGGAAAAGCTACATGTAAGAGGAAAGAAGAGAAATAAAAACATTGTCCATGCTTATCCCTGAAAAGGACACTGAAGGATACTGAAACTTAGTGAAAATAGGATTTCTGTCCTTGTACAGAAACAACTTTCTTTACAGTAACTCCAAATATGTTTTCTACTACTGGGTTCCACATTTTAACTGAAGTTTGAGGAGGGTGAATATCAAATTTACTCACCAATACAGTATTGTTGAGGGCACGGATGAGGTTGTTGCTGTCCTTGGTCCTGAGCCTCATCCTCTTGTGATCAGGTTAGTGATAGGGGCTCTTCCGGAAGTGCTCTATCATGCTACCACTTGCAATACTTTAGCTATTCTTTCTAAGGCTGAGCACCTTCAGTCTTGCTGAATACAGATAGGATAAGCTCTCAGTTCATGTAGGAGCATTTACCTTCCCTAGATACACACTGCAATAAGTTATTTCTTTTTCAACATAATTTACAAGCTATAACAGAGATTGTTTTGTGATATTTCCATATCACAATTAACTTTATATCTAAAGATAGACTGAAATATTCTGAAAATTTCCGTAAGACAGGATATCCTCATAAAATTAAAAACTAGCATTAATAAAACTTACACTAAGGACTTTTCTTCAGATTTTTCTCTAATATTTTTTTTCTAAGACTTTGCCAGCTTTTATATCAGAGAATAAGTCTCATATAACCATCCTCTACCTCAAAAGAATTCTGATGTACAATATTGCAATGTTTATGATTGTGAGCTCTGTGTTCAGAATGGCCGGCATTCAAAGCCAGCTCTCTGATTTCTTAGCGACATGATCTTAGATGTTCCTAAATCTTCAGCTTTATACTTCTGTGGTCTGGAAAACAGGTGTAACACAAATGAGTTACATGGTGTTGTAAGGAACTAATAGGACCATTCACAAAAATTTCTTGGGAAAAGGCCAGGTGATCACCCTCAATAATTTCAGTCATCATCCTTGATATCATTGCCATTAATGTTCATGTTCTCATTATTGTTTCCCAATAAGAGCACCTTATCTTGTTGCCATGCCTTTGTCTCTGCTATTGCTATCCCTCAGGATGTTATGCTTTTTGGACTGTGCAGTCTAGATCCAGTGGTTGCCATAGCAATCCTGATCTCTAGTCAAATAGGATCATCCCTGTGTTCGCTGCAGCTTGAACATGGAAACTGACTCTTTTTTAATTCCCTACTCTATTAGCAAAATCTGGAAACTTTATTAGAACTGTCACTAAGCCCTCCCTGTTTCTCTCTTTCCTTCCCTTCTTCCTTCCCTGCCCCCATTCTTCCCCCTCTTCTCCCTTCCCTCCTTCTCTTTCTGTCTTTCTCCCCCTCCCTCACTCCCTTCAGACACCCCCAACTAAACAAAATCATATCATTATTTCCACTACATGCCCCAACATTGTTTACTGTATTTCCTACATCTTCATACTTTAAAGTCTAAAAGCAAGCTCATCCCAAAGACAGAATATATTTTATTACCCTATTTTGTCAGTATTTTTCTCCAAAATTTGACTTTCAAGATAATTATGATGAAAATATTCAGAGTCCTTGGGAATAACCTCAAAAGTATAAGCAATATTTCCTGTTAAAACTCACACTCTCCTTAGGAGAACAATAGACTCAAATAAAACCAATGATGTAATTCTGGTTTGATTTCAAAATACTTCAATTTCCAAATCCATACTGTTTGGTGTCTAAAATTCAAGACTTAAATAGATTCAGATACATCAGAATGGGGCCAGGATGTAGGTCAATGGCTCTCTGCCTGCCTGCCTGGGAAGTGCAACATCTTGAGTTTGATTCCTGATAGCAAGAAAAAAGAAACCATAAAAACATACAGCAGAATGTTCTTTGCCTTCTGAACTTAATAAGAAGCCAACACTATCCTAATTTAGAAGTTGATGATAAATCTCTATATATAATTGTTCAATGTTGATGAGTTTCCTGGAATCTGTATTACAGAGCTCTTTCGTAGCACATTAACATGTATGAATCCTGGTTGGACCTTAGCAATGCAAAAAAAAAAATTGTACTCTCCTCATTAAGGAGCTCATTAAGCATCTTCCAAATAAAACTCCTTAAAAATGAAAAAAAAAACCTAAGAGTGATCAAATATGTCTCATACTAAATGTTCCTGTTCTGCCAAAAACCCTATTTCTTTCATTTCCTAAAAGGATACAGATTAAAAACTCATCATACTCCATGTAGCCACAATGTTCTTAAAAGTCTTTGTAGGTAATTTTGTTTGTTGGATCATATGTTTGATCAGTCCTAACATTTAGGTTTCTATTTTGTTTTGTTTTTCAATACTGTTACCAAAAAATCATTGATCGTACATGGCTATGGTAAAACCAAAACTGGTATAACACACTCCACTTAGCTGGTTCTCTCAATCATGTCTTCCAGTGTTTGAATAGTAGAATTAAAATGTGTCCATGTGTGCATGAGCTGTGAGGCTGCATGACTAACACCAGCAGAATCACAGCCACTGCAAACCTTCTGCTGTCCCCGGAGTCAAGGGGCTCTCAGGGCTCCGTCACCTGAGCAAGTGGGAGGATTGGCCAGCTCGAGGACTAGTCAGATGGGGAAGGACTGAGATCCCTGAAAAAGAACATGAAACATGAGGAACAGATGTCCACACAGATGGAGGACTAGCGGACAGGCAGGGACCAAAGGATTTAAAGGATTTTTAGGATTCTTAGTACAAGAAACCAAATGAACACAATGTCAGGAAAGATGAGCCACACAACAATAGATGCGTGACCTGCTGTCTTTGGATACGTCATGCAGCCTACACACACTTCGTTTTCTCCCACCTAAAAGTTGAAGTGCATGAGCTATGACTCTCCACTTAGTTCTAAAATGGTATCATTCTATATAAATTACCTCCTTTTATTCATTTCAACAGAGAAAGCATCAGTGTCTTTGTTAGTAAAGGAAAATAATGAAATATAAAAATTACCTATAATGAGCTTTGACTGACACAGACTGTGGTGTATTTATGGCGGCAACTTCATCTTGTAACTGTACCACTTTCTCCAATTAACAATTTTATTTGCAGTTTCAGTTCAAAAGATAGAAAGTGGCTCACAGAAAACAGCAAAGGAAACTAAAATGAATGAAAGCACTCTGTGTTTGTATTCAAACATCCTCAGAGCATTACAAAAAAATCCTTTAAATTATTCTTTAAATCTTGAGCTCTTGACCTTCAATATACCCGTTCTGTGTTGATTTTAAGAACTCAATTCTAGTTCAGCCACCATTTCTCTGCAAAGATCATGCAATTACCACTTCGCTAGAAGAAAGCAGGAATGAAGAAAACTGGTGAATATCTTGAATTAAAAAGCAAATTATAATATGCTCTGCTTTCTACACTTTCAGTATAAAAATGATAAACTTATGACAAAAATGACATCAATTTAGCTGGAAGAAAACATTGGAGGAAGCAGTCATTTATTTAAATTTGATTTATTATTTGACCAATATTTATTAGTATAGCTATCTTTTATCTCAGTGTTATAGAACTATTTTAATTTGCATTATTTTTTAAAAGCACAGTTTTTAAACTGTCAGTGTGGTTCCTATGGAATTGCTGTATTTTTCCTCTCAATTTGATACAAATTATTCAGAGCAATTTAGATCACACTGATATGTTTTTATTAACTACGCCCAAGCCAGTCATGTAGAACTCAGGCTTCTTCAGGTCCATTACACTGGAAAGAGTTGCTTTCTCCTTGCTGCTTTCTTTTGAAAATTTGCATGTTACTATATGAAGTACTTTAACATCATACCCTATGTTCTGTAAATTGGTACCTTTGGGCATGTGCCCTTCCCCTAAGCCTGCTGGTCAACTTCACTGTTTCATTTTTGTGAGTGCTACAGTACCACCTGATAAAGGAAATCTCTTTATTACCCAGTTCTACCAAATGACGTCGTTGGGGATATTACAGGGACATTAAAGGCATAAATAGAATTCATTTCCTGGATGGAATGAGATGATGGAGGAGTCCTCCCTTCATTCTGGTGTGAGAGAATGAGCAGCATATGTCCATGCAAGGCCCAGCAACACTGCAAGACAGACTGATCTGCAAACTCTCCAGTTCCCATCAAAGACAAGCAAAAGAACTGGCATTCTGAAAATGAGCACTCTAACCAAACAATTCTCTTGTGTCCTGTTTACAATGTTTTCATTATTTACCTAAGAAGTTTGTTTTTCTAGCATTAATTCTAGAAAACATACAAGTAAGAGGATCACGTGTACACCCAAGTCTTCAAAATGTTGATTGATTTCATTACCCAGTAAATGTCTCCTGAATAAGTTGGTTGAGTATCTTTTCCACAGGTTTGGAGAAATTTCTCTCCATCCCTCACCTGACCCCCCTCTTAGCAACAGTCTTCATCCATAGAAAACTACCTTTATAACCTGTAAATGTTTCTTTAATTAGTACCACAGTATTTTCTTTCAAGATACCCTTCTCTGACATTGCTCCCAGTTTTTTTTTTAATGTCATGGAGATGAAACATAAAAAGGGAAAATTCTTTTGAAAATTCTTCAAACACTAATACTTCTTAGAAGTTCTGTCTAATGGTAGGAGAAAAATAATTAGAAATAAACCATATGATATTCTCTGGTCACCTTCCTCCTGATTACCAGTATTTCCCCTCAGGTGCTATTTTAAGGAACAAAATCCTTAAGCGTTTTAATATAGGAACCACATTGATGGGAAGCCATTTTTATCAGATAATTTCCTCGGTAGACATCACTGTCAATGAAATAATGAGATGAATGTTAAAACCATTAGCTAGTTTAAAATAAAAGAGTAAATTCAGCCAACTCAGATTGGCATGCAAACAAAAAGGGAAAGGTGGTTTGGTGCATAAGCACCTGCTTGCTCTGAAAACCAAATAAGTATAGGTTAAAACTTCAACCGCATGTGAACCCCATTTTCCTGATAGGTTCATCTGAAAATAGACTATGCAATATCTTAGCAATGGTGTTCAGCTAACAGGCTAATGAAAATCACACAGCAAAATCCTCCTTGTGCAGCCTTTCATAAAACGAATCCCAGTCTCAGCCTTCAGTACTGTCCAGAAGGGCTGTTAGGTGTACTAGTGTCTCATTCTTTATTTGTGCAAGGAAGGAAAGGCTTAGGAAGGAGGATCATGATTTCACAATACCTCCAGCCAACCCTTATGTCTTGCACATGAGTTACTCGGGGATGGATCAGAGATACAGTTGATTGTCACTCTTTCATGAGCCACTCCTGAAGATTCACGTGGCTTTGATTACCTTTTCAAATGCTGAACAACCACTTCTGGAGTATGTGTTCCTAAGGGCCACAAATGTTAACCAGTCAGAGGATACGAAACATATTCTGTATGGGTGCATGTATGTAAGCATGAAGAAATGCACACGCGTATAATCCACTGTCTATACCAAAGCAGTTCAGAACAAATCATGATCAATACAGTCTTTTTCACTAACTGGTCTGTGAAATGTGAATTAAGGGTAACTGAATCAGCTTCCTTTTCCCCAGAATATCTATCATCCCACTTACCGTAAATGACACACAGGAATAACAAATAAACATGTGTTGAACTGACTCAGAAGCACAGTATTTTCTCAGGCCCCCCTAGGTGCCAGCTCCAAAACCACGGCAACCACAGTGGAGCCTGGCTCCCTACCAAGGCCTCCAGACCCCAAAGTCAGATTCAGATAACAGTTATTTTGCTCCTATGGGAACTGGGAAGACAGTCTGCATTGCAACCTTCAGACTTTCCTCTAAGTAGGATCTTAAATTTAGAAAAGATTATAAAATACTTTATGATCATATGTCTTTAAATGCCATATGTTACCTCTGCCTTATTTTTGCCCTGCTCTTTGAAATGTAATTTTTAAATCACAAGTACCCTGCTCAAAAAAAAAAGGAAAAAATTATGCCATTGGAGAGTAGAAAAATTATTCACATTTATTTAATAGCTCTCACTGTAATGATGTTTACAAATCTGGAACAACGTCCCTCCAGAGCTCATTGACTTTTACTGCTGGCAGACGACTGAGTGGTGGCATATCCCCAGTGTTTAGCCTGATGGGATGTTTCTGCTCATCTCCTGAACCATGCGAAGGCTGGGAAGTCTGCCAAAGTGTGTGTGCCTTGCCAGATCTAATCCATCTCACAACTAACCTCTCCTTTGCCCAAGCTGAATCCCCATACCTAGCCATGGCGAAGGGCCATAGTGGAGGGCAGAAGCTTCTTTACTTGCTTCTATTCAGAAGAGATCAAATTCATTCCATCCTCGTGGTAACTGATGACCAAAACAACCTGATATCCAAATCACCACCCAGTCCATGATGCTCAGAGGAGAGCTTGGGAACACAGAGCAGCCTTACACAAACCTCAGCACTGCTTCAGGTTGCCACAGGCTGCTTCCTCCTTTGCTCAAAAGATCTCCTTTGCCTCCTACCTCATCATCATCTCCAGATAACGCTACTGAGATAAATAACAGCGCTGGAGTAAAATTCTGTGTTAGCACTTCTCTTTCCCACACCATGCAAACCCTTTAAAAACAAAGATTCAGCCCCATCCATAGAGCTAGCACTGTGCCCAGAAAGTTCACAGGTCCTTTAGATGTGAGTCCTTCTCTTGTGAGAGGAGTGCTCCATCCACCGCATTTCCCAGTGACTCCTTTGCCTCAAATGATATGAAAGTCAGGCTGTGGACTCATCAGACACAGAAGGAGAGTGGCTTCTCATCAATGACTTAATCTTCAGAGAAGTTGAATAGGACGGCTTAGCTATTTTCAGTGTTTTGTGTTTAAAGAACAAGACCAGGAAGACTTAGAAATGCTGGGAGCTCTCTACCAGGTAAGGAAAGAGCCTCGTAGCTTGGGCAAGAAGGTCACTGGAGGAGGGAAAGATCAAGATAGGTTTCACCACATGCAACATACACTTTGTGTTAGTTCTAACATTAAAGTAGTGTCAGGGAAATTTAAAAGTAAATAATTGACTTCAAAAACCAAAGGAAAAGGGAAAATATAACAAAATAGGATTTTCCTGAGGTAGGCAGAAAATGTAAATCATCATGGTTAACAAAGGGCAGTTTTCTTAACTTTGTTATTTTTTGAATATTGGATTAGCCATTCATTTAGTTACACTATATTAAATATGATAAATGTATCATCTATAGAAACATAATCTGCATTAACTTCCAAATACATGGGGGGGGTTATGTATTATTTTGTGGACTAGAGAAGTAAAGTTGTGAGAAATAAAGTATTTCATTATATTCCTGTTCCACACATGAGGACCAAGAACACTGAATGTGCTGTAGGAGCCTGATTTCATTCTCTAGTCTCTGGTGGCTTCTTTTTCAGTCCTTAACTTCTAATGGAATGAGATGGAGAGAGAAAGGCTGGCCTGCATCAGCCTCATCTTTATGGGAAGAAGAAATCACAATGTCAAAACAGAAAAATAAGAACACATTGAATTGAAAGATGCTATTTTGTTCAAAAGCACAAAAATTAACATATAAATTAGCTATTACAAAAGTCATTTCATATGTGAGGCATTAATATGTCATAACATGTTGAAGTCTGATGTTGTAACAATAATATAACAGAAATTACTCTTCTCTAAAACACTGCAATGGAATAAGCAATGGAGTTGTCAGATGAACACATGACACTCAGCTAAATTTGAATTTTAAATAAATGATTTTTTTTTCTTCCATTTTTTTCCAGGAAGGTATTTGGCTCCTTTGTCAAGGAAGTGACTTGGTATATATCTGTGGTTATTTCTGGATCTTCTAGTCTGTTCCACTGATCATCACTTTGGTTTCTTTGCCATTACCATGCTGTCTTTCTTATAGTGGCTTTATAGTATAGTTTCAAGTTGAAGATTGTGATATACCCTGTCATGATCTTCCTGCCTAGGCTTGCTTTTGCTGTTCTAGGTCTCTTATGGTTCCAGATGAGTTTTTGGATTATTTTCTCTAGTTCTATGAAATATATTGTTGAGATTTCAACTGAGATTGCATTGAATCTATATAGTGGTTTTGGCAGTATGGCTGTTTTGACATTACTGATTCTTCTTACCTAAGAACAAGGGATGTCTTTGTATTTTCTAATATCTTCTTCAATCTCCTTTTTCAGAGAGCTATAGTTTTCAGGGTAGGTTTTTTCACCTCCTTTGTTATATTGATTCCTAGATATTTCTATTTTTTGTTGTTTGTTGTTGTTGTTGTTGTTGTTGTTGCTATTGTAAAATGAATTGATTTCCCAGGTTCTTTCTCAATATAGCCCGTTGTTTGTGTATACAAAGGCTATTGATTTTCGAGTGTTGTCCTTGTATCCAGCTACACTCCTGAATCTAGTGATTAAGACTAGCAATCTTTTGGCTGAGTTTTTAGGATTTTTGTATAGGTATCATGTCATCAGCAAACAATGACAGTTTAACTTCTTCCTTACCTACCTCTATTCCTTTTATTTCTCTTTGCTGTCTAATTGCTGTGGCTAATATTTCCAAAACTATATTGAACAGAAATGGTGATAATGGGCATTCTTGGCTTATTCCTGATCTTAGCATGAAAGATTTCAGTTTTTGAACATTTAATATGATGCTGGCTGCTGGTTTCTCATAAATAGATTTTATCAGTTTGAGATAGAGTCTATCTATTCCAATTTTCTGTAGGGTTTTGATCATGAATGGTTGTTATATTTTGTTGAATGCTTTTTCTTCATCTACTGAGATGACTATTTGGTTTTTGTTCTTAAGTTTGGTGAAGTAAGGTATTACATTTATTGATTTGCACATGTGGAACCCCTTATCTTAAATTTAGAAAAGATTATAAAATACTTTATGATCATATGTCTTTAAATGCCATATGTTACCTCTGCCTTATTTTTGCCCTGATCTTTGAAATGTAATTTTTAAATCACAAGTACCCTGCTCAAAAAAAAAAAAAAAAAGGAAAAAATTATGCCATTGGAGGGTAGAAAAATTATTCACATTTATTTAATAGCTCTCACTGTAATGATGTTTATAAATCTAGAACAACTTCCCTCCATTGAGGGATGGAGGGATGGAAGAACCCCATTGCATCCCTGGGAGCAATCCAATTTTGTCAGAATGTACAATTTTCTTGATGATTCTCTATATTCTGTTTGCCAGTATTTTTTCGAGGATTTTTACATCAATATTCATTAGGGATATTGGTCTGTAGTTCTCTTTTTTCATTGGTTCTTTCTGTGCTTTTGCAATCAGTGTAAAGGTGACTTCCAGGAATGAATCTGGGAGTATTAATTTCCGATTAATTTCATTAAAAGTTTAAAGAGTAATGATATCAGCTCTTCTCTGAAAGTCTTGTAGAATTCAGCAATAAAGCCATCAGGACCAAGAATTTTCTTTGTCAGTAGGTTTTGGGGGGTTTTGTGCTGGGTTTTTGTTGTTGTTGTTTATTTGTTTTTGGTTTAGGGGAGTTTTTTGTGTTTGTTTGTTTGTTTGTTTGTTTGAGGCAGGGTCTTGTTTTGCAATTCAGGCTAGCCCTGAGCTCACTGTGTAGCCCAGGTGAGCCTCAAACACAGAAATTCTCCTACCTCTGCCTCTCAAGTACTGTGATTACAGGAGTGAGCCACCACGCATGGCATCGTGCTGTGTGGTACTGATTGCTGATGGGCATGAATCACCATGCTGGGCATTGTTGTATGTGGTAACTGAGGATCAAACTAGGTCACCTTGAGCTTCCAAGGCAAGCATCGTAACCACTGAACTAAATCCCAGGCCCTGTCAATAGGTTTTTAATTACATTTTCAGTTTCACATATTGATATTGGGGTGTGTAGCATTTTTATACATTCTTTGTTCAACTTCAGAAGTTTGTATGTGTCTAGGAATTGATCCATTTCTTCAATTTCATATAAGTCTATTTCACGCTTATAATAAAATATTGTTTGTGACTTGTCTGAAATTCAGATTTGACTGAGCATTCTTCTTTTGTTTGCTAAATCCAGCAATCCTGACTATAGAATTTCTAAACCATACAAAATATTATTTAGTTTGTCCTGTAATCACAGTCAAAAGGCTGGGGCATAGTTCAGTAGTAAAGAATTTGTCCAGCATACACAAGGCCCTGAGTTTAATTGTCAGGAGAGGAAATAAGAGGTGGTGGAAAGGGAGAGGGAGAGAGAAGGAGGAAAATACAGCTGAATGCCCACCCTCTGGCATATACTGAGATATTAATCCACAGTTCCATGACACTTGTAGCACAAATGGAACCTAACCCCTTCTTGTTATCTCAAATTCACTGGCAACAAAGCACATGAGAAAAATAATCAATATTTTCTCTCTCTCAGGGTCTAAGTTTCCCAGTAAGTATTTTGCTTGCTCATGACAGCAAATTGGCCTCATAAATATAAAACTGAAATTTTAGAGCAGCGAATACCATGAAATGAGTGGCCATTATGGTGACAGAATTCACACTAGGATGTCCAAAAAGTTAGACACTAAAATTAGAACATTATAACACATTATTTAATAGACTACACCTTGAGAGCAGCTGGAGTTCATAGCAATAGGAAGGAGAGGTTCAGAAAACTGTACCCATGTGAGGGCAGCCTCTCCCATTACCAGCGTCCCCATCAGAGAGGCACATGTGTTATGTGGATATACCTGCACCCATGTACCCACAGACCAGTGCTTTGCTCAAGCAGTGAAGCAACCAGTGTCACATATTCTGTGGGTGTGCACACATGTCTAAGGTTGTAGGTCCACCATGAGAGTGTCACACAGAAGAAGCTCAGCACACCAAAGTCACCTGACCTCCAGCTGTCCACATTCCCTTTAAACCCACCAATGGTTTTATTGTCTTCATAGCTTTGTCTTTTGGAGAAAACAAGTGACCTTAAATGCATAGAAACAGAAGATACAGTTAAATAGGTAGAAACAGAAGATAGAACCATGATTGAGCGGGATGGAGAGATGTATGTCAAAGGATACAATGCTACAGTTTCATAAGACAAATAAATCTAAAGATCCAATGTACAGTGCAAGGTGAGACTTGACAATATTTTACACTGGAAATCTTCCAAGGGCGTAGCTTTTAAGTGCTTTTACCATGATAGAAAATGGAGCTATGTCATATGATTGATAGGTCAATTTTATTGTAATAATGACTTGACTATGTACACCAAAACATCACATTGTACAACCAGTAATATACAGTTTGAACAAAAGGAGAGACTACTCAAGATCTATCTCCAGATTGTGAAAAAAAATGCAACAACAAAAACTCTTTTCCCAGAGGACTTAGAGCATCTCTTGCCTTCTTGTCATCTAATAATTTTTACCACGGCATAAACATATTTTTTACATCTTAGCCAATTGTTACACTCTTTGCTGAACTTTTAATAGTTCATCTTCTGTGCTCTCTATATCATGAGTTATCTCTCAGAGGTCCTCTAATGTGAAGAGTTTGCCAACATCATTTCTTGACATAGTTATCTTTTGTCATGGCTGTTACCATCATTTATGCTCCAAACTTCTTTCACTAAGTGCATCCCATGCAGAAATTGCATCCATGGCCCCTTCTCTGTGGTTAACTCTTCCTTGTGTAATCTCCACTCCCCTTCAATACACATTCCACACCAGCCTTATCACTTTATTGTTGTTCTCTGCTAGGCTTTCATCTGCATTGGCTGATTTCCTCTTAATATTATTGTCTAAATTTGTGCAATGTTATGTGGTTAGCAGTGAAAACAAGGAAGTAAAACTACCCCATCTTTAGTGTGTGTGTAAATTAACTGATGTGCAGTGACCAATTGCAGACAGATTTTGAAAGAGATGATGTGACTTGTTATTGACCATGATGCACATCTGTTATTTACGCTGTGATTTGGGGACTGAAGAGCTAAGAGTGAAGTTGATGCTTTGGGCAGTTAAGCACAGTTACTATAGCACGTGACTGAAATGTGAGCTATATTTTGAGTATTATTTAACTAGTTTGTGGTACGTGAAATTTGTGTTTATGAGAACTGTACTTAGTAAGAACTGCCTGTTTTGTAAGTTGCCTCTTAATAATTCTAGCATTGCTATAAAACTGACTGATTATTCTACACATCGTGTTATTGAATTTAACAAGTTTTTTTCTCCTAAGCCCATGAAAAATGCATTTTACATAAAGTAGATTTTCTTGTTTCCACTGTCCCTTCCTCTGCAAGGTAATAATGACAAGCTAGTAAAGTCCTCCTGTACCCACATCCCCGTAAGGAATCTTCTCTCACTGAAGACAATATTCGTGCTAATGTCAGTCCCATTGTAGCTTGCCTGCTCACAAGTCAGAGCCAAGGTGACATCAGAGGGCATTTCCTAGTCTTGACTAAAGCTAAGTTCTGCATAGGAACTGATTTCCATGTACAGAGCAGTAACACCCCGGAGTATTGGAAGAGAGAATTCTTCTATGACCTTCAGGCTCATCCACATTCTCTTGTGGTGGTGGCATCACAGAATTCCTTAGTCAGTCCTTGCTTTCACAGTGCCAGGAAGTAGGCACAGGAGCAGGGACAAAACTACCCTGGAAGAGTCCGACTCCATGCCAGGACCGACTGTGGTTATCCGACACTCCTAGAAATTACAAAAGCAGCCTTAGAACCCACAAGAAACCCCAGTCTGTTTTAACTCGCTAGAGTAGAAATTCTTATTTGCAACAGGGTCCCTGAGAGAAACAGGTATAACTTGCAGATTAATTTAAATGACTCCCCTCACCAACTACTTTCTGTCCTGTATCAATTTTTCCAGAGAGAAAACAAGTGAAAAAGAAATTACTTCAGACACCAAATAAAAATAGTTCAACTCAAAACCAGTGGATGATACATGTCCTATGTTCAGCTCATCCAAGTTCATAAACTTCAATCAATGAACTAGAAAATTCAGACATCATTACATTGAAAGGTGTTTGTGTTTCTGTTGATTAAAAGTTGTCTTCCTGAGCACCGAGGTTTCTAGTCTATTATCCTGAGCCAAGACTGTGTCCTCCTAAAGTGAGAGCTGCTGTCATTTCTTAACACTACTCTGAGAGAGGCAGGTGACACAGAGCAGAAGAGGCAGAAGAAAGAAAATAAAAGTTGTGTGAGAATAAAAAGAGCCTAGTTTATCCCTTCAATGAGAAAGATCACTCTTCTGCCAGGAAGAAAAACTTAAGTGTCTTTCAAGTGCATTGGGAAACATTATCTTCCATAAAAGTTCGAGTTTGCATTTTTAATCGAAAATGTTGAGAAGCCCCAATTTCCTTACCCCTCTCCTTCCTTCTGTGATAAACCACTTGTAGAGTAAGAGTGAAGCAAGTGAAAGAGCCACGTTTTTATCTACATTCTGACCCCAGCTTTCTCTATACATTTAGGTCAGTCAGTAAAACTCAAGTCTCTATTTCCCAGTCCATGAGATAATCACTGATATCTATATATCCTGTAAGATTTTATCCAGCACTGATCTGGTTTTCTTATGATTTCTAAATTCATATACACCAGAGCCAAAAATATCTGCCAACACGATTATGCCCTCACCATATCCCTCCGTGAGAGAATTGGAAGCATTCACTTCTTTGTGATCTTAAATAAGAAAATATTTTATCATTCTGGGTTATAAATTAGTCATGCTCTTTTCTCTGGATATGTATGGGCTAAATGAGTTATTATTAACTAATGTTTATTGCCTATTACTCTGCACCACACCACCAGCACATCATGTGCACGGTCTCATTGTCACAACCTGGTGAGGTGTTACTACCTTTTAACATTGGAAACAAAGAAAGAAAAAAATGATAAATTGATCCAGGAAACAACTACTGAGCGTCTTGAATTCCTTCACTAGCGTTATTTTTCTCCAGAATCCTCACCACCAAGTAATACGTGATCGACTTGATGCATCCATCCAACACAAGACCTTCAGATTGTGTCCCACATAGAAATACACAACTAAACAATGAAATCAAGTTTAGGCACAAAATGTGACTAAAATATACAGTGAATGTTTAAATCTTTAAAAATTAAAACATTAAAAGACACATTATCAGTAATTCCTCTCAAAACATTCCTCTTCATCTCCAACACTCTTTATCTTATGGTTCTTGTCACTTTTAGGGCAGTTCTGAAAGTTTCCTTTCCTGAGTATTTTGTTCAGGTGTGATAAAAAATAAGATGACTGCTGCTCCCAAGTGCATCCAGTTCAAGGGTAGGTTCCCAAAGGTGTGGCAAAGTGTCCTTGTACACTCCATTCTCTCACACTGGCCCCAGGAGACTTCTGGCTCTTCTCCAAAGTCAAAATGACCATAAATGATAAATGGTTGGAATTGATTCAGGACACTGAGGCAGCCACACAGCATTTCTAAAGACAATACAAAGACGAACTTCTGGAAATGCTTAAGAAAGAAGCAAGAATGATGGTTCAGTGCAAGTGAGAGCCTTTAGAGGGTGATTAATAGAGATGAGTCTTGTACTGCTTTTAATTTAAACACCCACTATATTTTTTGAGTAGCAAGAAAAGCAAATTGGGAGAAAATAAATTGAATGCATATGTATCATATGAGAAAAATGACAGGGTAATGGGCACATAGTAGCATCAAAGTCTCCTGCAGTCCCCAAAGGAAGCAGTGGGTGGTGGCTGGAGAAGAGAATGAGGAGAAAATGCTTTTGAAAGTGCAGTATCCTTTCTGCACCACTCTGTTTGCCCCAGTGTTCAGTTCATGTTACATCTTGATCTCAAATTATACTGAAAGTTATAACACAGAGAAATTCACAGAAAAACAAAGCCTAAAAAGACCATTTAAAAGCTACAAACAGTACAGGTGCCTAACTGACTAAATAATCACAGGGGTTTGTGCTCCTCACAGGTCACACCTCCAAAGGAGAACTTACATGATTCTGAAAATGAGGTACATTTCAAATGCACTCTATGTGTTATTAGTTCCTGTTGCATTGAGGAGCAGCTGAGTGTGCCTTTGCTTGCAAAATGAATTTGGAAGTATAAGCCACTTACACCATAGTTTGGTGTGAAAGGGCTGTGACGAGCAAAAGAACTGTCTGTAAACTAATGTAGTTTAATTTAAAGTAGCTGTCACTGACAGACTTATAGTCCATACAATAAACTGTGGCATATTGCACATATAATCTATTAATATAGCAATAAGTTAAATTATCTAAAGATAAGTAAATAAGCAATAGTCAGTATATGCAGAATTTGTAAAGCCTTTTTTGGCATAACAGGTTAAAACTGGAAAACTAACTAACTAAACAGTAATTGCATGTAGAAAATTTGCACATCCCCAAGGTTAACATACAGTCTCATAGCTCAAGGATGCATCTTTTTCTCCTGGTAGATAGCTGCTTGATAGAGTGTGATAAAGTTCCACTATATTAACTTGGTTAGGACCAACCATAGTCCCCACAACTTCCTTTGCAGAATGTTCTGCGTGGGATGAGCAGCCATGTTTTCTGACAAAATTCGGAAAACAGGAAAGAAACAGCAGCATTTTAACACACACCTTCTCCCATCTACTCAACCAAGTGCGATTCAGAGCTGTTCCAAATGGATTTGGCAAATATGCTTAAAGTATCTGATAAGTGACTTTAAATTCATCAAAAGCAAATATTTTGGATGGTCTCAGTGTGATCAGTTCGAAGGCTTTCAAGAGATGGCTAGGGACTTGGCGATCACAGAGTAAGAGGGTCACTGGTCAGCTTCCATATGAGATGCCTATAGGCAGACCACCAAATCTCATTAAGACAAAAGGGTGACAGAGGATCTTCCCCATTCACATCATATCATGTTTATACTGTGATAACATCAAGGATACATAATTATATGATTGTGGCTTATACCTTTAGTCCTTACTGGGTATCTCCAAACTGAAATATTTCTTATGAGAAGTGCTTTGCATTTCTAAATTTCCTATATTTCAGATATTTTTGTGCATATATTGTGATATGCTGGAGATAGAAATCAAATCTAAAAATGAACTTCATTTATATTTCCTATATATTTTAAATACCTAGATGAAGGTAATTTTATTGACTACTTTTAATAATTTTGTGAATGCAACAATGTTTTTTGAGATAGGGTCTCACTTTGTAGTTCAGGCTGGCCCTGAGCTCACTATGTAGCCCAGGTAGGCCTCGAACACATAAAAATCCCCCTGGCTCTACCTCCCAAGTGCTGGGATGCAGGTGGGAGCCACCATGCCTGGCATTGCGATGTGTGGTTACTGGGGATCAAACTCAGGAGCTTGTGTTTGCGAGGTAGACATGGGAACCACTGAGCTAAATCCCTGGCCTGAATGCAATGAATTTTTATGATGCAAAAGTTTCTACTTATGGCATCATGGTGTTGCTCAAAATCTTATGATTTGGTAGCTTTTTCTTCTTTTTAGGAAATGGGGTATATGGATGAGTAAAGAGTGTAAAAATAATGTGATCATAATAAAAAAGGAAATGCCTATATATATAGTAGGGAGGGGATGAGAGAATGGGAACAAATGAGAATCAAGTCATATCATATCATATACTTTACGAGCTTTTAATGCTGAAAGTTACTGTGATGTGTATATATAATGTACCAATAAAGATTTGAATGAAAAAAAAGAACGGTTTTTTGTGTTTTGTTTTGGTTTGGTTTTTTTAAGACAGGGTCTCACTTCTATAGTTCAGGATGGCTCTGGGCTCAGCCTTGAACTTACAGCAATTCTCCTGCCTCTGCCTCCCAAGTGCTGGGATCACAGGCATGAGCCACCACACCCAACATTGTTGTATGTGGTTACCAGGGATTGAACTATGGGCCCTTGCACTTGAAAGGCAGGCACCAGAACCACTCAGCTAAATTCCCAGCCTAAGAAGCATTTTGATTTTAGATTTTCAGACATATGATTGATGCTCAAGCTGTACTAGAAATGTATGGGGAGATTTTTAAAAATATATAGCATTAATAAATTAGAACTTACATTAAAATATACCAATTAATTTGAATTAAAAAGATATGTGACCATAGGAGAGTAGCTAAACAAACATATGATTATAATATAATGTACAGAATTCTGATATATGTTCGTCAGTTGCAAATTCAGGTAAGAACCAGGGTGACCTAATGAATTTAATGAGATATTTCTGGAGGAAACTGGAATTACCAATATGATTATTTGGCATATAGCACTATATATAAAGTGGACAACTGTCTCAAGTGTATATTTTCTTGAGTTATTGTGAAGCCCTCATAATAGTAATAATTCATTATTATTGATTTGGATGTAGCTGATCCTAATTAATTTCATTTTTGCTAAAAATCTTATATACATTAGTATATATGTATATATGTGAGGATATCAAAATATTAGCAAATAAGCAATTATAGATACATGCATAATTTAAAAGTGTTTTGGTATAGAAGACTAACTTTATGAAATTCTAAATTATTGGTTTCTCCAGGACATCAGTTTCTCTTCTTTTTCTCTTACTAATTTTTTGACACTCTAAAATTACTAACTCAAAACTCTAAACTTATATCCTTTCTAGCTTTATGTCATTAGCTTTTGGCTCTTAGCAGTCTTTCCTTACCTATTATTTTTTAAGTTCTGGGGTCCATTTCCTGTTCAAAAACACTTCACAATTAGCAAATAGATCTCTTCTTAGTTTGTCATCATCTTGCAGCTTCCATAATGACCACGTTTTACTTTTCTTTTGCACAATGACAACCTTTAAATTTCAATGTAACATATAATCAATCCCCAACTACCCTTGAATACCGCTTGATTCTGTATTATGTCACTTGGAACAAAAATGCCACTATGGTTACCATTACCAGAGAAGACACAGCTGGATAGGAGGATCCTGACACTGTGATCCTTGGAGTTCTCATCAGAATGATGCTTCAGAGAGAGTGAACAATGGGTTCTTGGATCATGGCAAAGACACTTCATCTGGGTGAGAATATAGCCTCAAAAGTGATTCAAATTACTTCCACTATATTTCTCACCATTTCTCTCATAACTAGTCTGCACTTTTCTTTCTAGTCTGAAGATCAAACTTCTTAGTATAAAAGACAAAGCAAAACAGGATTTGAAACCTTTTTTTCTCTTACAAAATGCTAGCTCATATCCATAGTCCTTTTTTAGCATTTGTTCCCAGTGCAAGTTTCAAGTATAGGGTTATAAAGTGCTTAAGATAAGGTTTAGCGACGGAGATGAGGGTCTGACCATGACTTGAAGGACGCCTGGCCGTGTGACTCTTTGGAAAGACTGAGAATAGACCAGCTTGGGACTAGCTTCATAGGAACATCTTTTGAAATACGCTAAAGATATTTTTCAACTACATCTAGATGCTCCTGGAATGACACACACACAGAAGTTCTACTTTATTCTTTCAGTGATGCAGAAACATGGAAGGACTTTATGGAGACTCATCTTTCTGTTCTGTTTTCAGAGGATGATCAGAGTATAGTTTGAAAGAACAAGAAAAATAAAATTAAGATGCTGCTCTAGTTTAGATGTTAAAGATCCCTCAAAGCCCGTGTATTAAAGGTTTGATCCTCAAGGTGGCACTACTGAGGGTTGCTGTGGACTTCTAGAAGGTGGGACCTTGTGGAAGCCGCTTCTCCATTGGGGTGTGGCCTTGAAGGCACTGTGGGCCCCCAGCTCTTTCCTCTTTCATTCTTTTGCTTCCTGGATATGAGGGGAGCAGTTGGCTCCTACACATGGTCCATCACTGCCATCTGATACCATATCCAGAGGCCTAAAAGCAGACAGTCTGTCCATCCATAGACTGGAACTGCTAAACTGGTGAGCCCAGATAAACCTTGCCTATTAATCACCTCCAACACATTTTTCTGGTGGTGGGAAGCTAACTCAGGAAGCTAGGCCAGTCCATGGGGTATCACAGCCATACTGTAGGAGATATGAATGAAGGTCTATCGATGGCAGGAGAGATTGTACACGAGTTGAGCACTCCAAATGAAGGTGGAAGAGCCAAAGTTACTGCTGAGGTAAAGATGACACCGCTGTGATCTCAGACAGGTCACCCATTAGCTTGATAGGCTTAGTAGGAGGTGTTTTTATAACAATATGCAATGCAAGATGTGTCAGGATATCAATACAGAATATCAAAATAAACAGATTGTAATTCCAGGAAAGAGATCATGATCGCATAAATTAGAGAACATTAGTATCTGCCTCTGTTTTCCTGTCTAGTGATTCTTGGAAGCTATTGTTTTGGCACTGGCTCTGCAGCACAAGACAATTCTTTCAGGTTTATGTCATTTATTAGCTTGAAACTTTAATGATAAATGCAGTGTGTATGTGTGTACTGTGCATGACTCGAAACCAGTATATGTCTGTACATGTGTGTGTTTTCTCTTAACCAACAGAAGGAAATAACTTCAAATAAAATTATAAGAAGTACTGAATTAATACTTGCCAAGTTTCTCATTTAATGCCCTGGTACATTCAGCAGAGTAGAGACTGAATTGTCCATAGCAAGAAAAATGTCCTTTCTTCCCCTATAAAGATCACTGCTGAACACATTCTTTTCTATTGTTGTCATTTGGTCTTCAGTATTACTCTAAAGGATTACTGCAGCAAGAAAAAATAAAGAGAAAAAGTCCACAGTCCCTCAATCACAAATTCCTACTGTCAGTGCACTAACTACTGGATTCAAAACTAAAATTCAGATGAGATAATGAAACAAAACTCCTTAAAAAGCTGGTACAATGTTCAGTTAATAAAACTTGTATGGACTAATTTTCTACATATAAAAATCTATTGATTTACATTTTAATGAAAACTGAATGTTACTTATAAATGGCAGTCATTTCAAAACACAATAAATTTCCTTCAGAACACTGACTGGCAGTTCTGAGAAATCTTGTGGTCTATTAAAATATCCATCCTCTGATTTATCAGAGTCTGAGAATTTTCAGACTGATTTCATTTTTCCTATCCCTACCCTTATCTCCTTTTTTTAATCCTAATTTACAGCATTTGTCAAAGCCAGATAGGTTGAAAGTAATGGAAACAGGCAGCTATGGGCAGATTTGGTTGTAAATATAGAAACTAAAGGCTCGGAGCAATATCTGCATCTCATCCACTTGGCAGTGATGCGGATGTTCAGACAAGTCAAACTCTCACTGGAAGGTATGACTATAAATAAAATGCTCCCAAAGAGAAAGTAACAGAATGGTCTAATGTTGATCCATGGTCCTTTCCATCACTCTGATAAGCCAACTTGAGTTGGCTTCCCTAATCTTTATTTGAGAAACATTTAATAGTCTAGCCATAAACTCTCTAGGATTAATGTGAGATCAACCATTTTGTAAGTAGTTCAAGATCTTGAAAAGAGTTCAGCCAGTTCTGAGACAGAACATGAGAGTCCTAACCACACCTTCTTCTGGAGTCTCAGCCTCTGTCATCAGACAGTGACCACATCCCTAAAGCCCAGTTCTGGGTTCTAGTACCTGTGCTGATAATCATTGGAAAACTCTCTGAGAACTGATTGGTTTGCACATTTTAAGAGCCTCCTTAGTTGAAAAAAGTCATGATTCATACAAAATGAAGTACAGTATTTATCATCCTTTTTATCTAGAAATGTGTGTGATTAATGTATTACAGACTAAAAGTCAGAGAACGATTGATGTTAACAGAAGGAAGGAGAGGTGGTGTCAGAGACCAATTGCACATTAAGGCAGTAAGAGGCAAAGATGAAATTGAGAATCTGAATCATCCAGATAAATGGCACAGTGGCATGCCCTGCTAGAATGGAGCAAGTTGATTGAGAAGCAAGATCTCACCTGAGCTTCCGCACTAAAGGGTCTGTACTGTATGTGAGCTGAAACTAGTATTTTATCAAATAAAGTAGCCTTCCCAGGTTTCACAGAGGACATTCTTTTCTACAAACATTATTAAGGTCTCAAATTTGCTAGCTAAGGCATAGTTTGTGGTGAGAGTTCCACAAGTATATACTTATTTCTGAATCACCAAGTTTTATATAGTAAATCATGCTACTAACCTTTCATATTTCTAAAGTACAATACCCAACATCCACAAGTTAGAAAAAGAAGGTTTGATTTAACTTACAGTTTCAGGAGATCAGTACATGGTTGGAAGGCTCCAAAACAGTAACATTGTGGTGGATGGGAGTGATGGACCCTAGATGCTTAGTTCAGGACAACTGGGAACCAAAGTAGTAGAGCAGTTTCAGAGTGGAAAGGACAAAGGAGCAGACATAGACCTACATTTCCGTGACCCACCTAGATACACTGAGGTGTGCTTCCTTAGCTCCTGAAGTGAATCCCAAAGTCGACAAGTGGAAACTCACCCTGACTGTCCCATAAATGTCACTGAATATGTATTGGTTACAACTGCTTTTGTGTCAATAAAACTTTAAGCAAGTAGTTTCTTTTAATTCCTTTAAATAAAATATCATGTCTTATTTTAATGCAGCATATGAAATGTATTCATTTCTTCTTTTTAAAATATAAAATATATTAATAATAATACTTCCCATTGCACACATCAGACTCAGATAATGTCCTTTGCCCTTCTGCAAACATCTTCTAACATCTAATAATGGAGTGATTAGAGAAGTGATTACAGAAGCTAAGTTATCTAGCTCATCTGCCCCTGAATGTTAGCAGGAAATGCAGAGTGGCTGGAAATGGTCAGCTGCAGAATGCACCTTGGGGACCAACATCATAGACATTGGATTCCTAAACATGCTCTTTCCAGAATCCTCATT